>BQNB010012320.1:0-44533 GCA_026074375.1 Tanacetum coccineum
GGTTGTAAACTATCTAATTTACATGTTCAGCCCTTTGGCTTTCAAGACTTATGATTTCTTGATTAATTTGATTCCAACAGTTTTAACATACAAATGCTATTTGGAAGATGTTTAATCGTTGTACCCAACAAATCCAGTCTCTCCAGAGATTCTAACTGGCCAATGTCCTCAGGCAACTTCCCAAGACGACAACAGTTTAGAACATCGAGCGACTTCAGACGTTTTAGCATGCATATGCTATCCGGAAGATATTCAATTTTCTTACTACTCACATATAACTTCTTTAAAAATTCTAATCGGCCAAGATCCTGCGGTAGCTTCTCAAGAAGATGTGCATTTTTTACTTTGAGACATTTGAGATGTTTCAACATGCAAATGCTATCTGGAAGATGTTTTATATTTGTAGAGGACAACTGGAGCTCTTCTAGACATTCTAACAAGCCAAAATCTTTGGGAAACTCTGGAAAATCGCCTTTGAGTTTAAGCTTTTTTAAAAAGCATAAACTACAAATCGTGTCTGAAAATTTCTTGAAGTCTGAACAAGCACATAGGCCAAAAGAAATAAGCTTCTCAATATTTCCAACTGATGACGGAAGATGTTCTTCATAATGACAATCAAACTGAAACTTTAGGAGATTACTGTTGGGGTGCAATGGGCATAAATCTAGGGACATCCCATACAGAGCTAAAGCAGCTGAAGACTTGACCTTTGGTTCCCATCCAAGAACATGAACCTCAAAATTCGTAAACCTCAAACAGCCGTTTAAGTTTAAGTAGACAAGTTTTCTTAGACATCCAATGGGAGCGTTAATTTCTACCAACTCGTCACAATCTTCAAGATATAACCTCTCAAGATTTGGAATAAGTTCAAGGTCAAGGCTCCTCAACCTTGATCCACGAAGGTTGAGGGATTTTAGATTTGGACATGAAACAGACACGGACACGTGAAGTTCTACAAAATCAACACAATAAACAAGAGATAACGTTTTGAGATTCGGAGTCAACCCAAGGTCAAAAGTTCTTAACTTTGAGTGACTGATATTGAGGTAGTTGAACTTTTTTAGAACCTGCCAGCAAATATAAGGTAAACATATTAGTGTATTAACAAACCAGCAGATTAAAAGCATTATTTTGAGTTATGCAAAACAACCAATCAAACATTATTCTACCTTTTTTTCTCCATCTTCCCAAAGTTGTACAATTTCGCTTCGCTCTAATTCAAGTCTAACAAGATTGTTTGCTTGAAATGTTTTGGGTAAATACAAGAAAGGGTAATTCGTACATTCTAAAATTTTTAAAGAGTTTGGAAAGTATTGGTTAATATCATTAAGTTTCGGATCACCGCGAAGACATCTGCCATCATTATTCACTTTAAGATACCTAAGTTTCTTCATTTTTCCAAGACCTTTCATAAGAATTCTCGAATTTCCTCTCCACATATCAAGTCTTAGACATTTTGTTTCTTCACTACCCTGCAATCCAAAAACAGTGTCAGAAGTTAGAACAAATGAAAATGTATTAGTTTTCTCCACCTTACAAATAAACTGATCTTTACCATGTCATTAACCAGTATATCTTCAATTTCCTCATAAATCCACAATCGGCTATGTTTGTTAGGTTCATCCGGGTGCGAACGACGAACAATGTTCTTTCCCATTTCTTCTATATGGTCATGCATCCCCAATTCCCCAAATTCACTATAAGTTATGAGAGATCTCTGCTCAAGAACTCTTAAACCAATTCTAGCATGAAACCCACAGCTTTCAAGCACTCTGATTGCATCTTCTCTGACTTCACCTTTCAATATGCATGCAATGTCTAGAAATATCTCCTTATATTCATCTTCGAGACTGATATAGCTTAATTCTAACTTTTCCAGAGTGTCCTTTAAGGGAATTCTTTTCAATCTATCTATGGCATCCACCCATTCAAGCTCGTCTTTACCACAGAGACTTGAACCCAATACTTCGAGTGTTAAGGGAAGACCAGCAGCATAACGTACAATTTTTCTTGACAGCTCTTCGTATCCTTGAAGTGGATTCTCTCTAAAGAGGGAAATTGCTTCCTGCTCTGATAAGAGAACAATATCATGAATCGCGTTCACTCTGTGTGCTACCAATACTTGCTCATCTCTTGTTGTAATGAGAATTCTACTTCCTGGCTTAAACCACTTAGGGTCACCGGCTAACACCTTAAGTTGTTCGATGTGATCAACATCATCTAGAACAAGAAGAACCTTTATACCGCACATCCTCCTTTTCATCATGTTTTTCCCATCATCAACACTATCTAGAGTGACGTGTTCATTTAGCACTTTTGAAAGGACTTGTTCTTGTAGTTTCCTCAAACCAGACACTGAGCCATTTGAAACTTCTCTCACATTCCCAACAAAGCTTATAGCTTCAAAATCAGCAGATATATGATCAAAAACAGCTCTAGCTGTAGTTGTCTTCCCAATTCCTCCCATGCCCTTGATCCCTATAATGCGAACTTCATCAATATCAAGTTCTAAAGATGAAACAACAGCCTTTACTCGAGTCTCCATGCCCACTAAATTTTCATCAAAGCCGGAATTGATGGAACGTAACTCTAGCGAAATCTCTCCAACAACTTTTTTGATAAATTCAGCTTCGTTCCTGTATGTATGGTAAAAGAATGTTCTATTTAGCATAGTCTAAATACATAATAATGTTTTAGATCAATATATAACATATATACAATTATATACTAAGTAATACTATGTAACATAATACTCGTTAGGATGAAGAAACAAAAGTAACAATATCGCAAGTAGAGTAATTACCCATTAGCGGTGGCCTGCAACTCCCTCCCAACCAGATTTGATGCTCCTTTCAAAGCCTCTATCCATTTCCCAGCAGTGTCTTTCTTTTTGTTTTCCGAAAAGGCTTCACCAAATGCCCCACTTTGTTTGCGGATTTCAGTGGGTTCCACATTAAAAAAGACGGGATAGGCGGTCTGTTCGCTAGTCTTTTGACAGTCCATGATCTCAACAAGTTCATCCAAGCACCAAGATGAAGAAGCATAGTTCTCTGAGAAGACAATGATGAAGAATCTAGAGTCTTTAATAGCTTGGATAAGGTGGTTGTCTATAGTTTTCCTTTGCTTCATTCTCTCATCGTCCTTGAAAGTTTGAATTCCTTTTTGTTTAAGAGCTTCATAAAGATGGCCGACAAAGGTGTTACGGGTTTCTTCACCCTTGAAACTTAAAAAAACGTCATACTTAAACCTCTTTTGAATGGATGAGGTTGAAGTGGACGCCTCTGGTGTCATGGATAAAGGATCGAATAAACGTAATCTCTTGTTGGAGGATGTTGTTCTCAGTGAATCAAAATTTGCTTGAATCTGCTTTCCTTTATTGATATAAATTGATACAACGTTGGATTAATTTACAAAAAAAAATTCTATCCTATATATACAAACTAATCGGTGTGAATGTGTCGGTTCCCTTTTACCAACAGATGTGACTTTTACAAATAACGTTTCTAAACTAACTAAACTAATCTAGGGTTTGGGCTTGTTGGCCTGCGGCCTAAGCCAGAGTATAACATCGGTCCTTTTCTTCTTTTCTTGCAGCCTTATGAGATTAAATAGATTAAACTCCAACATATTCCCCCTTAATCTATTTAATCGTTGCTCTCTTTCAATCGGTTTCTTCTAGAGATGTAACCATCAGTAAGACTGGTTCTAAATCTTCTTCCATCAGGTTTAATGCTTCTTGTCTACGGTTTGGTTTTGGGCAGTCTTTTGCATAGTGCCCAGACTCATGACAATTGTAACATTCTACTTCTCTAATGTCTCTTTTATGGTAGTTTTGATCTCTAGAATTTCTTCTTCTTCTGTCATAGCTATCTTCATTCCCACTATCTCTCGCGAATCTTCCTCGGTCTCTTCCTTGTGTTAGATCATCATTTCTTCGTTTGTCATTATAATTTTTGTAGTTCCCTTGGCGTGTGAGCAGCAACTTCTCGCCATTATCTTCTTGGCTTCCTGTTCTCATCTGAATCCTTTCCTCATAGGTTTTAAGTTTCCCAATGATCTCCTCCAGTTTTATGGTTTTAAAGTCTACAATAATTTCAATGGTTGTAATGATTTGATTGGTTGATTTTGAAAAATGATTAGTGAAAATTTAAAAAGAGAAAATGCATAATGCAAATTTACAAGTGATTTATGCATTAGACATGTGTTGTAGGTCTAAATAGCATTACTCTAAAAATTATATACGTGTTATGAAACATGAGCTTTTAGATAATCATACTTGAAACAGAAAAAGCGATTAGTTTACAACCAAGCATCAAATATTGATTGTCTTAAGGTCATTTACTTGTTTCTTAAACTAACGAATAACACGCATAGCAGCGATGATATATAGTAGCGTCAATGTGTGTGTACATTTTTTGTTTATGTATATACAAGTGTCGAGTAAATGAGATGAAGAAAGTTATTGGTCCAAATTTTTATTAATTATTTTAAATATTTTATAGATTATATTTTTGTTTATAACAAGTAATAATTTATATCTTACAACAAACATCAAATAAAATCTCCGAATCAATATCAAAATAGAAAACTCCGTATAAACAAGAATACTTATTAACTATTCTTAATACTCCGTATCAATATCAAAATAAAAACTCCCTCGTTAAAAGATGCGAACATTTTTATATATACTAAAAAAACTTTTTAACTTCATATTTTCTTATTTGACAAGTTTTTAATGCATAAGTAGAATGTTTTTAAAGCATGTGTTATATTTGGGTATATTTGGAATTGCTCCTTACACTTTATTCTCGAGATAATTTTAAAGGTGAAAGTGAAAGAAGATGATAGAAACTAATATTAGTGTATGTTCCAAGATTTGTAAAGAAAGTAAATGAAAGAAACTAATGATTTTGGTGGTGAATACTTTCACTTCATTTTTGGGGTGAAAGCGAATGGAAACAAAATTAGTCGTGTACATTTACTAAATTGTCCTTACAAAACGTTATTATATTTTGTCTTTTTTCATGAATATGAGGGCAAAATTGACGGGTTCTTTATTTTTTCCATCACTTCCCTTTTCATCAAATACAACTAGAGAACACATGCAAATTTTACTTTTCTTTCTTTACCGCTTACTATCTTTCCATTCACTCTCCACTTCACTTCCTTTTCTCTATAAACAAGTACTCGAGAACACAGTGTAAAGGATCATTATTTACTTGACATATTCGTAAACTTTTTGACTCAAGATAGTGATTTCAAAGCCCGAGAATAAAATCTTGACGATATATATAGTGGAATTCAAATACCCTTTGAATAGTAGTTTGTGGCACTAATTCATCTCTAGCCGATACAATTGCACAAACTGTTCGCAAAAATCATCCCAAGATGAAGATTTTTTCAAAAACTTTTTGTTAAAACTTTTTGCAAATATCATCCTTTTGGTTTGTAGTTTTGGCACTAATCCATCCTAGTCGATACTATTTACACAAAAAATCCTGAGTGGTCCATTGTTCGACAAAAATTATCCTTATTGGGGATGATTTTTGCAAAAAGTTTTGCAAAAATCATCCTCTAGGGGATGATTTTTGCCGAACGTTTGTGCCAGTAGTATCAGCTAGAGATGATTAGTGCCACAAACTACAATTCAAAGGGATGATTTTTGCAGATTACTTTTTATTAAATCTATTTGTAGATGTTAATATAAAGTAAGGTAAAAATTCAAAAAGATCACTCTAGGGGTCTTTACAGATCAAAAAGATAGAGTAAAGGGGGAGTAAAGATGATTGTCCTTTTTTAAGTTTGACAAAGCTCGAAAAAGGTGGAAAGTGAGTGGGGGGGGGGTTTGGGGGGCGGGAATGGGGGGGGGGGGTGGAGAGGGGGGGGGGTGGGGAGGGGGGAGGGGGGGGGGGGGGAGGGATGGGGGGTTGGTGGGGGGGGTGGGGGGTGGGGGGGGGGGGGGGGGGGGATGGGGGGGTGTGGTGTTGGGGGGGGGGGGGTAGGGGGTGAAGAGAGGGGTAGGGGGGGGGGGGGGGGGGGGGGGGGGGTGGAGGGTGTGGGTGGGGGGGAGGGTGGGGGGGGGGGGGGGTGGGGGGGGGGGGGGTGGGGGGGGGGGGTCAAGAGGACCATATATTTTTATTAAATGTCCACAAGGTTACAGAAAAGGGGTTTAAGAGGGTCCAAAGAGGAATCCACAATTTCAGTCCCCAAATTTCATCATCATCATCATCATCAACATCTCAATCTGAATATCAAAACCAAAACCCATATTGGCAAGATGATAATGAAAAGAAACAAGAGGAAGAGAATAGATTGTTGGATGAAGAAGCCAAATCTTTATCTCATCTACTTAATAATGGTATACTTTCTTTCTTTTCTGCTTTAGGGGGTGTTTAATTAAGCTTATATAAGTAAGGGGATTTTGATAAGTTCCAAATTTGTTTTTAGCCTAAGATTCATGTCATGGATTTGTACTTGGTTAATTTGTGCAATGTAGAATGATTGGCTTGTTTAACGAAACTAAAGATTATCCAATCCACATTGGTATAGTGTAAGAAATTTGAGCTTTAAAAGTTGTTAGCCTAATAATTATGTCATATACTAGTACGAGGAGCGATTTGCCTTAATGTGGTTTAGGTATAATTTGTGCGATGTTGGTATGTAACCTTATTTAACAAACAAAATATTATCCCTCCCATGTTGGCATGGGATAAGAAATTTGAGCTCTAAGTCTAACGTAGTGGGTTAACTAATACCCTTCCACCATGCTTTTTTAGTTCACACCTCGCCTAGTCCATTGTGTTTGGTTTAATTTTTACTATGTTGGTGTGGGATTAGAAATTTGTGTGTCTAAAGTAGTAGCTTAATTAATTCCCCGAAACTTCTAGGAAAGGCTAGTCCATTGCTTTCGGCTTTTAGATGGCCGGAGTGTGTGTGGCGGTGGGTTCAAACCCCGTCAAGCAAAAGGTCGAAAACCATGGTTACCCTGGAAAAAATAATGCTATTTTAAACAACATCATCCAATCATTCTTGACAATCTAATAGCTTTAGGAAGGCAATTTCGTCTTATACCGTAAAGGATTACATTATTTATTAAATCTAAATTCTAAATATATGAAGTAAAGTTAAAAATGAGTAACACATGGGTGAATGAAAGAGTGATGGTTCTGTTTAACCTATTTGCTAAGAGACGGTTTTACCCTAGGTTTTAAAAAGCGCGATGCGAGGCGATAAGGGTCAAAAAGCCGAGGCGTGAGGCGCCGAGGCGAAAGCGCGTGCATCACGTACCCGAGGCGATTTATATAAAAAAAATACTTGTTTATTTTATATAATGCACAAAACATAATAATACCACATTTAATACCAAATTTACGATCAAAAGATATCATGGATTTTCATAGTTAACGGTTTCACTCGTTAAAATACATAAATATCATCAAAAGGATCAGAAGTGTTATCATTTTTGAATAATTAAAAGCAAATCAAAAGCAAAGCCCATAAGAAATATCCCAATACACATTAGTAAGACCAAAATTTACTTTAAAAGTCCCAAGTACATGATGCGCAAAAAAGCACCGATGCACGCCTTAGCTGATCACCACGCATCTCGTAAACGCAATGCATCAAGGTGTGTCCGATGCAATATGGGTAGTACATCTTGCCTCGGGCGCTCTTTTTTAACACAGGTAAAACCAGAGAATGTTTACATGTCATTGATTTCTTTGTAAGTTCACACATAAATGTTGGTTAATTTTTTAGGTTTACCAAATCACTGGATCTGCTTTAAAGGATGCCCTAAGCACCAGATATATTTTCTCCCTTTAACCCAAACACTCCATATCCCGACATTATGCAGCTTCCACTCACATAAGATGTATGCAGAGCAAAGGAAACTTCATCCAAGGCTTAAGATCACTTAAAACTAGCTGTTGTTTTGTCTACCATGTAAACTTGAGACTTTATGGAATTAGTTTTGATAGTCTGTATGTTTCCTTTGTAATCTGTCGCCTTCTTCTCATGTTGTTCGTGACATGTCAATTCATATCATGGTTCACAGTCTATTATGTCTATTCACCGGTTCACCAAAAAAAGTTGGAATGTGTAAATATTGATTGCAAAATCCATTATTTACAGTGTTATCAGGACGGTTTGTCATGTCTGGTTTATGATTTTTAAAAACTCACCCGCAACCGACCAGAAATAAGAAATCGTGGAAACCAGGTTCGGTTTGGTATCGGCCGGGTGATTCGGGTTAGTGGGTTATACTACACATGAGAACTTCTATAAACAATTGATGTCATACATTGTTATATTTAATTAAATAAAAATAAAAAATGGCTTGCACTGTTATAGCGTATGATATTTGAGTAAACAAAAATGTTACTCGAAAGTCATAAGGCTTTTTGTTTATAAAAAAAGTACTGTACTACACTGCTATTTGGATCATATGACATTAATTAAATTATAATCACCAAGTTGAATTTCTATTTGAAGTCATAAGGCTAACTACACCACTAGTATAACCAATAATGAAGAAAGAAATTTGAAACAAAAGCAAACAACAAAAGCACCCTTATGACAGTACTACAAGACTAATGCATATTGGCAAAAAAGAGAGAAGACCAATTTGTACATTACCACAAACTGAGTCGGTTCAAGGAATGTGCTTTTGTTTTGAACTGGAACCAAACCACGTATACAAACGTGAATAACACATATTATTTGACGTTTCGGTACCAGTTTGGTTTTATTTGTGATGATTTAAAAATGGTTTGATCCCACCCGTGCCATTAGCCGATTTTCTATCTCCGGGGCGGCTGTATGCACCCACCAAATTGTTGTTGGACACTCATGCTCCTCAGATTCAAATGCTTAGTAACTGAACTTTTTAAAGTTTCGCACTTCTTGTCTATCTTTTGACCATGCACTCATACTCCTGGTTTATAATTGGTGCTCAAATGTAAGGAATGATATTACAACAATATCAAAAATTATAATAAACACGATTGAGACCTGCTATTAAAAGTGTCCTAAAACAGAATTTCGCTCGAATTGGTGCGACAGTTTTGAGGATACAACAATCAATTCAAGGTAAACTTGAATCTATCGAATCTAATATTGCTTTATGATTGATTTAGAGAGTATTTTTTGTGTTTTTGATGAGGAAAACGTTGCCATGATGTCCCTATTTATAGGGGAACCCGTTCCTCTTCAAATGGTCACATTGGTTCACAAAAAGATGCAATTAGTGATGCTTCAGCGACGACTTAGCGACAGAAAAAACCGTCTCTAACGGTTACTTCTTCAAATAGTCGTGATGGTTCACTCAATGACACCTTTTCAATAGATATAACAACCATCATTGTGATTAGACACGTCTGTACAATATAATGGTTCATTAGTAACGGTTTTATGACAGAAAAACTGTCGCTAATGTCCATAATATTTTATATGTTCCAACAATACCCTACATTTTCTATTTAAACACCAACAATACCCCACATTCGAATAGAAAACAAGATAATACAAAGTTACTTATTATTCCATTTCCATTAAATGTAATATGATATGCATCAGATAAGGTTAATTTTTGGACTTGAGCCATTTCTAGTGAGTACTAATCGATCAACTTTTGTGGGTAGTGACATTATCTTGAACTAACCACGTTGTAAAGTAAATGCTAGGACTATGAGTATCCACGCATATCATATCTTTGCATAACAGATTCTACCGATGTGTACAATTTGGTCCGTGAACATATCATATTCAAGAGAATTTTAGAGAACATAGCCATGAGTTCTCAAAGAGCTACCGCACAATCAATCTCGTATAGGTAATGCCAATCAAGAATATTCCGTAGTATTCCACTGTAAAAGCCATTAGCATTATTAAGAATTAAAAAATTCAGCCCTTAATCATCAACGAAAAAACACACAAAGATTCATCTTAGGAATGGGCATATCTGTGTGTTAGCACTTTTTGAGTTTTACTCAACTAGTTTTCCTATTGAACCTAGACCCTTGGATCTCTCATTTTGCTAGGTTAGGTTTCCGCCGAGTAGTCACTTATTGTGTTGGCTTTAAGCCCATACCCCTCGATATAAATATGACTTGTTCTCTACAATGGCCTTTTGTCAAAGGATCAACAATATTTTCCTTTGACTTTACGTAGTCAATCGAAATGATTCCATTTCTTAACAAGACTTTTATCGTATTGTGGCGACGTCTTATATGTCTTTACTTACCGTTTTAGATGTGATTCTTTGCTCTAGTAAGAGCAGCTATACTATCACAACGTATACACACAGCAGTCGTTTTGGCCACAAAGGAATACCCTCTAGAAAGCTTCTAAGCCATTTCGCTTCTTCAGCAGCTTTAATCATATAACACTTGCTTGATGTCAACTTTAATTTGTTTGATGTCCGTTTACATTGATCATTGATTTTTAGTTTACGCGATTTAACTATAAGATAATAATTAAAAGCGAACGCGTAAAACTCTAAAAATAAATAATGGAATTTATTAAAGTTGAAAATAACCTGAAAATGAGAAATGTTACATATTTAGTGTAATGTAACCCATAATCCATTGTATGCTTATGATATTGAAGCACCCTAACTAGTGCATCCCAATGATCTCTACCAAGGTTATGTGAGTATCGACAAGTCGACTTACACTATATGCCAAATCTGGTCGTGTACAATTCATTATATACATCAAGCTTCCTAGAACTTGTGTATATTGTAACTGAGATATACTTTGTCCTTTATTCTTCTTCAGTTGAGCTTTAGGATCAAAGGGAGTTACAGCTGGTCTATCATCATAGTGCCTAAATTTCTTAAGGGTCTTCTCAATGTAATGAGATTGGGTAAGGATGTATCCAATGGAATTCTTTTGAATTCTAATACCAAGAATAACTTTAGGTTCTCCCATATGTTTCATATTAAATGAAGAATGAAGCATTTTCTTGGTTTGGTTAATGACATCCATATTTGTTCCTATAATCAACATATCATCAACGTATAAACAAATAATGACAAATGCATTTTTGTATTGTTTAATATAAACACATTCATAACACTCGTTTATTTAAAATTCGTTTGATAAGAGAGTGTAAATCAAATTTTTCATGCCATTGCTTTGGAGCTTGTTTAAGTCTGTAAAGAGATTTAACCAATTTAGAAACCTATGCTCTTGACCTTTGATAACAACCCCTCGGGTTGTTGCATATAGATTTCTTCATCTAATTTACCATTTAAGAACGCAGTCTTCACATCCATTTGATGTATAATCAGGTTGTGAATTGTTGATATAACAATCAATGTTCTTATAGAGGTTATCCTTGTAACCGGTGAATAAGTATCAAAGAAATATTGACCTTCTTTTTGACGGTATCCTTTGGCTACTAAACGAGCCTTATATTTCTCTATGGCACCATCAGGTCTTAGTTTCTTTTTGAAGATCCACTTATGGCCTATTGGTTTATGTCCCGAAGGTAGATCAACCAATTTCTATATATTGTTATGTACAATTGAGTGTATTTCACTATGAATAACCTCTTTCCAATAAGGTGCTTCTGATGATTCCATAGCAGCCTTATATGTTTGTGGTTCTTCATTAACAATATACATCATATAATCAGGTCCAAAGTCTTTATTGACTTTTGCACGCTTACTTCTTCTAGGTTTGACATTCTCTTGTAAAACCTGAGAAGTATTGTCTCTTTAATCTTGAGACAACTGATCATCTAATACTCTTTTCCATGGATTTAAGATTTTTTTTATCTTTATCCTTATAAGGAAAGGTATTTACAATGAATTATTCTTCAACATATTCAATAATTGTGTTGTTGCTTATGTCCTCTACATTTGATTTGTAAACCAAGAACCTATGAGCAACACTATTCTTTGCTGGACCAAGATAAACACAATCAACAGTTTTTGGTCTAAGTTTGGTTCTTTTTACTAAAGGTATTTGAACCTTTTCCAAGAAATCCCACACTTTCATTCTTTTATTAGAAGGTTTCTTTCCTTTCCATAAATGATATGGAGATTTGTCACTCTTCTTATGAGGAATTTTATTTAATATTGTGTTTGCATCAAGACATGCTTTACCCCAAAGACTATGAGGAGCCCTTGAAGTAATTAACATTGAATTAATCATATTCTTCAATGTTCTATTCTTATGTTCAACCACTCCATTTGTTTTGGAGTGTATGAGGTTGTTGTTTGATGTACAATACCAAATGTAGAACAAAATTTAGCAAAGTCATTCGATTCATATTCTCCTCCTCTATCAGACCTTAGAATCTTGATCTTTTTGTCTAGTTGATTTTCAACTTCTGCTTTATATGTTTTAAACATATTCAAAGCTTCATCATTGGTATTTATTAAGTACATATAGAAAAATTTACTGCAGTAATCAATGAAAGTAATATAAGAATTCTTTCCTCATCTTGATGGAGTTACTTTTACATCACATAAATCAGTATGTATTAAACCAAGTATTTTATTTGATTTTTCTACAGATTTATGTGAATGACTTGTGAATTTAGATTGAATACAGATTTCACACTTGGATATTTTATCCTTAGAACATTTAGGCAACATGCCTAAGTTTATCATTCTTTTATACCTATAGACATGTTTTATTATGATTGATTTTACTAATTTGGATGTTGAATTTGAGTGACGTGAATGACATTGATTTCACACTTTGGATATAATATCCTAGATGTCGAAATTTAAGTGGACAGACTATTGTCACTAAGATATGCAGATGAGCTAAACAAGTGTCTACATTACTCCATAATCAGCAGTACAACTGACTTCAAGAGATCCCCCTGCTATGCCTACTCGAGTCTACATCTCCACAAATATCCCTACGCTCACCAGACCCAGATGCCCGGCGCAGCTTTGCACTATGAAACAACATAAAGCCCTATACAAATCACATACGAGACCTCCACCAACTCTCATTGAAACGTTACTGAGTCTCTCACTTAACTATTAAATACCAAGACGACGACCCCCCTATCCAACCCCTGACTTGTCATCTATCCCCCCACCAATCAGATCGGCTCACACCCAACACCCCACCCCCCCACCCCCAAACAAATAGCCACTCCTCTGATCCCCCCGACTCAGCGCCCCACCCGACCACCCGCAGCCCGCCCCGC
This sequence comes from Tanacetum coccineum, assembly GCA_026074375.1. Lineage (NCBI taxonomy): Eukaryota > Viridiplantae > Streptophyta > Magnoliopsida > Asterales > Asteraceae > Tanacetum > Tanacetum coccineum. Next base: position 13,177 of record BQNB010012320.1, read on the forward strand.
CTCCCCTCATTTTCTAAGCTTAACTGTGTTTTCTAGTATTCCAACAAATTAGTTTGAAGATGTCACCCTCCATACGAGGTCTAACTCTTCCCACCCATACACACCACTTTAGTGATTCAAATATGTTGATTACAAATACAAGTTTAATTCCCGTATTACTAAGGATCGGGAACAGGTAAATAAGATACTTGGGTGTTGTTTGGTATCTTGCAACAAGTTTGAGAGATACAAGATACTTCCAGTTATTCTAGCTTTAATTTGACGTTTTCCTGTTGCACTTCAATATTTATTTCCCAAGGAGATTGCTTTATTCCTTTTGACATAAAGCAATCTTTTTCTCGCCTTGTAAACCTTCTAGAAGTGAAACAACACGTTTCAACTTCTGTTAAGGAGATAGACAATGTTCAGCTTAGAATTGTCAACCAAGCTAAACTGAAGCTCTAACCAAAGGCCTTCTTCAGTTTCTGTACCACTGCATAAACTAAAGTGAAGATACTTTCCAATCTTCTAAGGACCTGAAGAGCTGACACTGAAGAACCTTCAGCGACTCAAGCTGAAAGACTTCAGCTTGAGAAACACTTAGGGGATTTTATGTTTAAATCTACTGAAAGATTGAAGGGCTCGGGAACTGAACCCAACAATCTCCCCTATTTGAATATACAAATAGCCTAAGTTAAAATCAGTTGTAAGTGAGTAAAACAACTTCTTCTTACATAACTGATATAGATTGAACAACATAAATTGATAACCATTCATTCTAACTTTCATTACAATACATTTACAAAAGATAAAGTTATTACAAGCAGTTTCCATTCTACTGTCTTAGCTGTTCAATGATCCTCTTCTTCATGCTGAACTTGATGACTTGTGTTTCTTTGTTGACCTAGAATGGTCTTTTTTGTCACTGGTTCTTTTCCTTTTCTTGTTAGCTAACTCATTTATCTCATTCAGAGGATCTTGTTCTTTGAGGGGTTTGTTTAAGTCAATCTTGAGTTCTTGTTCAGTTTGAGTCAGATGATCTAATATTGTCTTTACCAGATCATAAATGGTTTTCCATCCTTTTTCACTTTTGTTTGGACAAGCTTGTATTACTTCTCTCTATTCTGCCAAATGTAGATCACTGACTTTGAGATTTAAGATGACTTCATCAGACCCGTCTTCCCTATATATTTTCAGTGTGATATGACCTTTCTTTGTGATAACTTCACAGTTTGTGATCTTAGGGCTTTTCTTCCTTTTCAGCATCTTGTCACAGTATTTATCAAAGAGTAACTTCTTGGTGTAGTACTGTGTCACAACATTTTTTCCCAATAGATCAACTAATTTATCTTTTAGGTTTGTGTTAGCATCTTTGGTGTTCTTCTCCCCCTCAGCAGGTGAAGCAGTTGCTTTGCCTGCTAAAGGAACATTCATGCTTCTAGCTCCTGATGCATTATCCACCATGGTGGCAAACCTGTTCAAGGTGTCAGTAACCTTGAGCAAAAGACTTGGAAGAGAATCCAAAGTCTTGAGCTTTTCTTAAACTGAAGAAACTTGACTTGGCAAACTAAGAAACTCTGTTGGAAGTTCCCATTGAATGTTCTTCAGTTTAGCTACCTGGGATGAAAGACTAGAGATAGTGGAAGTGAATGTCTCCAGTTTTGTTATAATCTCTTTTAGATCCCCAGGCAGCTCTATTTCCATGTCTCTAACATGCTTCTTTAGCTCTTTAATCCCTCCAAATAATCCAGTAATTTTTGAGGGGAGCTCTTTGAGTTCAGTTGGTAAGCAGCTAGCAAAGTCATGTGAGGCTAAGAGTTTGGATAGTTCAGGTTTCAAAGAAGTGACCAGAAGTTCAGTAAGCTGGTTGATGTCTGGATATGAGGGTTTAGCTTTCATTGAGGCAACTTCTGCTTTTGCTTTTGCTTATTCCAGCTCTTCTTTCTGAGACTGAAGTAAATGAACCTGAGCCATTAACTCTTGAATTTGAGCTAATTTTGGAGATGGAGGAGGTGGGACTGAAGTGTCTTCAGGTTAATCATCAGAAGTGGCTTCAGTGTCTTTATCTTTTGAAACTTTCTCTTCCTCTTTACTCTCATCTAAAACAATGATTGGCTCATCTGTTAGGGAGTCAGGAGTGAAGAAGGCAGATCTTGTATCTTTTAAGATATCTAATAAATCCTCCAGCTTTACTTTAAGTGAGATGTCATCAGCTCTGGATTCCTCATTAGCACCTGAATCAGTGTGGGCAGTTTTTAACCCATCTCCAGCAGATTTGCTTTTATCTACAAGAATACTTGGATTAGACCCTGCAAATATCAAATGAGTAGTTTTTGGTTCCTTCATCCATACCTTGTTTTTAGTATATGGAATCCTTAGGAGCAGATATTCCAAGATCAGCTTTAGTTGTGGAATCTGCTAAAGCATCATGTCCTGATGCAGATCACAGTGCACATGAAAGATGCTGAATAAACAGGTTCAATTAATAATAAATGCAGACATACCACTACTGAGCTGAGGGTGGGCTCCTTCTTCACTAGTGGCCCCTAAAGATGTTGGGCCACCAGCTGCTTGGTGTGCCTCTTTATGCATTTCACCAACCATTGGTGTAAGAGGTAAAGGATGGCTTGGGCTTTTGTCCCTAGCCGAACTGGACTGAGTATCTTTTTCTGATTGACCAGTTTTAGATTTGGATGCCTCAGTCTTAGACTCAGATGTGTGTTTTGAAGATTGTTTTCTTCTGAGTCCACTTTTAGCTCTAGGCTTTTTGACTTGGGGGATCTCTTTAGTTTGTGAAGAGGGTTTTGGAGCTTTGGAGTCCACATGCACATCTAAATTGCAGATGGCCTTCATGTGGGTAGTGTAGGGAGGTTCTTCAGGTTGGTTTGGCTTTAGTGTCCAGTTGTGAACACTGAAGACCTGAGTGGGGTTTATGGTGAGCTCCTCATTATCATATTCAGGAATCATATGTTCAAGTAGAAGAGATATAAACCTAGGATAGGGAACAATCTTTTCCCTAGTCTTCTTGTTCAGCTTATGAATTAGATCCTCCCATATTATCTTTGCATAATCCACCTGTACTCCATTGGCCAGACAGTACAAGATAGTGGCATCCTTATTTGATATTTGATCTAGGCCGCCTGTTTTACCACTTAAACACTGCATGATTTGAGCCATCAGCAACCTCCACCTAGGAGGAAGGCAACTCTTTTTAGAGTTCTTTTTGCCCCAATCTCTCCCCTATACCCTATTATTGCAAACCATGGTCTCACTATTGTTATAGAGGGTGGGGGAACATACATACTTGAGTGAGGTAGGTATTGTGCCCTAAGAGCATTCCTAAAGGTGGTGATACCTATTTATCCTCTAACTCCTCTTGTAGGAGAGGATATCCAAACCTTAGAGTCATCTAAGGTCTTTGTTGTATACCAGACTTCACTCAGGTACTCTTTGTATTGATTTGGGGCTCTTGTGAATGCTTCCTTTAGACAACATTTAGAAATGAAGTCTGATACAGCCTCAAAGTAATCTTGGTTAGGATGTGAGGGATACAGGAGTGCAACTTCATTGTTGGTGGTGAAAGTGATCTCATCAAAGGTAAAATCAACCTGTCTTGCAGGTAAGAAAAGGTTTGGGCTTTCAGGTTTGTCAAGAGTGACAGGTTCTTCTTTAGGAGTGATTTCAGGTGATGAGGTCTTTTGTGATGATGATTCTGCCATTTTGAGTGGTGAGGGTTTTGAAGGTTTGATCTGGTTTGAGGTGTTTTGGTTTTGTTTGTGAGAATGAGTTGTTGATTGGTGTGTTGTGATTTATATGACTGATGAAATTACAAAATTTTCTTTGAGAATTTGTAATTATCATTTGAGGTTTTAAAGTTATGGGAATGTTTAGGGTTTGTTTTCAACATGTGTGCTAAACTTTGTATTTAATAAAAGTCAGCAAAGCATGTATCTGACACCTAGAACAGTGAACAGCCGTCTATTCACTACAAAAGTAGGTGAGAGAGAGATGATGAGGTCATTCTAACTTTTGGATTTCTTTTTTAATATATTTACATATTAATTTTTTAAAATCACACCCTTTTAAAAAAACTGACCTTGAGATTGATTTTTGAAAAAGCTGAACTAGGTTCAGGTTTGGTGTTATGTATTGCTGAACAGATTATTGTAATCTTTATATTCATCAATCTTCCAGCAAAGGCGATAAAACCGCAAATGCTCATGCAAATCCATGAATGAGACATATATGATTGCTCAGTTACTTCACTCGAGAGATAGCTGAAGATTTAGGTAAAATTATTTGTCGAAACTGAACCGAAGAAAATACATTAGGTTTGTTCAGTTCTTGACCTAACCAATATCTATGCTCTAGCGAAGGCGACAAAACAACACATGCTCACACAAATCCATGAATGAGACATATGTGATTGCTCAGTTACTTTACTTAAGCAAGTTAAAGGTTGTATGCAAAAATTGAACTGACATTTTACATGAAAGTTTGTTCAGTTTTGGATGAAAGAGCTGACGCTTCAGTTTCTTTAAGCAGTGCTGAAGCTTCAAGTTTTGAATCAATGTTCAGCATACCTAGTTCAATGATCAATCTTTTGAAACTTGGCTCATCCAGAGGTTTGGTGAAGATATCAGCAAGTTGATATTGACTGGGAATGAAATGTAATTCAATGTCCCCTTTGAGAACATGATCTCTGATAAAGTGATATCTGATATCAATATGCTTTGTTCTTGAGTGCAAAACTGGATTGTTTGAGATTGCAATAGCACTAGTGTTATCACAAAATATGGGTACTTTTTCATATAGGATGTCATAGTCAGTGAGTTGACTTTTCATCTATAGTATGTTGGCACAACATCCAGCAACAGCTACATATTTAGCTTCAGCTGAGGACATAGCTACAGATTGATGCTTTTTAGCACTCCAGCATACAAGTTTGCCTCCTAGCAACTGACAAGCACCTGAGGTGCTTTTCCTGTCCATGTTGCATCCAGCATAGTCAGAGTTTGAGTATCCTTTTAGGTCAAAACCTGAACATTTTGGATACCATAGACCAAGACTATGAGTACCTTTTAGGTACGTAAAAATTCTCTTAACAGCAATAAGGTGGGATTCCTTAGGATTTGCTTGATATCTTGCACAAAGACAAGTAGAGAATTGAATGTTAAGTCTGCTTGTAGTTAGATACATTAGTGATCCAATCATACCTCTATACTGAGTCTCATTTACAGATTTGCCACTAAGATCAGGTCTTAAGTTATTAGGGGGTACCATTAGAGTCTTCACTGATGAACCATTTATGTCATACTTTTTTAGCAGATCCTTGACATATTTTTCTTAGTTGATTGAAATGCCTCTTTTAGATTGCCTAATCTGAAATCCAAGGAAGTAGGTGAGAATACCCATCATGCTTATTTCATATCTTTGAGTCATCAGTTTTGCAAATTGTTTGCATAATTTTATGCTGTTGGACCCAAAGATAATGCCATCATCATAGATTTGAACCAAAATCACATCAATTTGAGTTTTGTAGATAAACAGAGTGTTGTCTATCTTGCCTCTTACAAACTTGTGTTTAGTGAGAAAGGTTGAGAGAGACTCATACCATGCTATTGGAGCTTGTTTAAGTCCATAAAGAGCTTTGTCTAGTTTGCAGACATGGTTGGGAAACTCATTGCTCTTGAAACCTGGAAGTTGTTTGACATAAACTTCTTCTTTTAGTTTACCATTGAGGAATGCACTTTTGACATCCATTTGATAAACTATGAAGTTCATGTATGTGGCAAAGGCAAGAAAGATTTTGATTGCTTCAAGCCTTGCAACTGGAGCAAAGGTCTCATCATAATCTATGCCTTCTTGCTGATTGTAGCCTTGAGCCACAAGTCTTGGCTTGTTTTTGATGACAATTCTAGTTTCATCTCTTTTGTTTCTAAAAACCCATTTTGAGCCGATTATGGTTTTACCATAAGGTTTAGGAACTAATGTCCAGACTTTGTTTTTGGCAAATTAGTTTAGTTAATCTTGCATGGCATCAACCCATCCAGAATGCTTTAGTGCTTTAGAAACCTTTTTAGGTTCTTTTTTAGAGAGAAAATCTGCAAAGAGACATTCATGAGCTGAAGTAGTACTAAGTTGTTTGGCCATGGCTCTTGTGAGCATTCTAGCCCCTGGATTACCAATGATATTGACCAGATCAATGTGTTTGTCTTGAGACCATCTGTCTTAAGGAGCTGAAGTGACCATTGATGGAATGGGTAAGGGTGGAGTTGGGATTAGAATTCAATTTTGTGCTCAAGTATCCTCTTCGCTTGGAGAGTATAAGTGTTTAGAGATCTGAATGTCTTTAGTGTTTAGGAGATTATCAATGATTTATTCATCATTGGTGTGATTAGAATGTTCAGAATGATCATCATTTAAGATTTCATCATTTTGATCATTGTGATCATCTTGATCAGTTTGACATTTTGGTTAGATGAAACTTCAGTTTCAAGAACAATTGGTTCAGGATATTCATAGGGTTCTATGAAGGACACATCATTGCTGTTTGTTTGATACCTTTGAGAAGGTTCATAAGGATGAAGATATTCATCAGGTGGATATCTTTTTGTTTCAGCAATGTTGATGTTGTCAACTAAAGGTTTTGAGAATTTGATAGCATTAGGGCTTTCATCAAATGTGTTGTGATAGGTTTCTTCTGTTTGTTGTCTTCTAGTGTTGAAGACTCTGAAGGCCTTGGAAACAAGTGAGTATCCAAGAAGATAACCATTATTAGCTTTTTCATCAAATTCCTAAGTGATCTTTATGATTGTGGATGTAAACTGGACATCCAAAGACATGAAGAAAATTGATGTTTGAGATTCTCTTACGAAAAATTTCATAAGGAGTCTTGAGATGTCTTTTCACAATGGTGGATCTGTTTTGAGTGTAGCATGTAGTAGCTACAGCTTTAGTCCAATATTGTTTAGAAAAGACCGATCTTGAAAGCATTGTTCTTGCAGCTTCTATGAGGGTTCTATTTTTCCTTTCAGCAACACAATTTTGTTTAGGTGTGTAGGGAGAAGAGAAATTTTAAGAAATCCCTTTTTCATCAATAAAACTAGTAAAAGTTACTGTTCATCTCGTGGCTAAAATATTATAAATATAATACTTTTGATATAAATCTATCTTAATACGAAACCATGAACATAAGGAGCGTAATAAATGAAATTAAAACGAAGGAGATATGATTTTTATACGATTTCAATGATTAAAATTTATAAATATTATTGAATATTGATATTTGATATAGAATTCTTTCAACCTCGAATTCCATAACAATTAAAGAAGTTAGAAGTAGAGCTAAAACGTGAAAGTTATGAAATTACGATAACTATATATACCTCTTGTGCGCTATTTTCATATACCTCATGTGCACTATTTTTCCTAAAACGAACATGCTGATTGAAACATAAAAAGTGGATTATGAGTGTTTTCGGATCCGTTTGGACTATAAAAACCTTAACAAATGATGTCATATGACTTAGATAATATTTACACATGTTTTTAACTTTATAAATATTATTTTCAAACAAAAGGACATTAGATGGTGGTGTAACTTTATAAGATTATATATGGTATTATTCAAGTATAATATACTCATACGACCTATATTTAATTAGGTTGCATTTGGACTACGTGACGATTTTCACACTATTTGATTTAGATAATCAATTCATTCACTAAGGTGAGTTTATAGCCACATATTTTACAATTTCAACGATTTACAGCTTTGGGAAGTGAGAAACATGCATTGTTTTACAAACTGAAGCTTCAAGTTTTGAATCAATGTTCAGCATACCTAGTTCAACGATCAATCTTTTGAAAGTTGGCTCATCCAGAGGCTTGGTGAAGATATCAACAAGTTAATATTGAGTGGGAATGAAATGTAATTCAATGTCCCCTTTGAGAACATGATTTCTGATAAAGTGATATCTGATATCAATATGCTTTGTTCTTGAGTGCAGAACTAGATTGTTTGAGATTGCAATAGCACTAGTGTTATCATAAAATATGGGTACCTTTTCATATATGATGTCATAGTTAGTGAGTTGACTTTTTATCCATAATATGTTGGTACAACATCCAGCAACAGCTACATATTCAGCTTCAGCTGAGGACATAGCTACAGATTGCTACTTTTTAGCACTCTAGCACATAAGTTTGCCTCCTAGCAACTGACAAGCACCTGTGGTGTTTTTCCTGTCCATGTTGCATCCAACATAGTCAGAGTCTGAGTATCCTTTCAGGTCAAAACCTAAACATTTTAGATACCATAGACCAAGACTAGGAGTACCTTTTAGGTACCTAAAAATTCTCTTAACGGCAATAAGGTGGGATTTCATAGGATTTGCTTGATATCTTGCATAGAGACAAGTAGAGAATTGAATGTCAGGTCTGCTTGCAGTTAGATACATTAGTGATCCAATCATACCTCTATACTAAGTCTCATTTACAGATTTACCACTAAGATCAGGCCCTAAGTTGTTGGGGGTACCATTGGAGTCTTCACTGATGAACCATTTATGTAATACTTTTTTAGCAGATCCTTGACATATTTTTCTTGGTTGATTAAAATGCCTCTTTCAGATTGCGTAATTTGAAATCTAAGGAAGTAGGCGAGAACACCCATCATGCTCATTTCATATCTTTGAGTCATCAGTTTTGTGAACTGTTTGCACAATTTTGTGCTGGTGGACCCAAAGATAATGTCATCAACATAGATTTGAACCAAAATCACACCAGTTTGAGTTTTTTAGATAAACAGAGTGTTGTCTATCTTACCTATTACAAACTTATGTTTAGTGAGAAAGGTTGAGAGAGTCTCATACCATGCTCTTGGAGCTTGTTTAAGTCCATAAAAGGCTTTGTCCAGTTTGCAGACATGGTTGGGAAACTCATTGCTCTCGAAACCTGGATGTTGTTTGACTTAAACTTCTTCTTTTAGTTTACCATTGAGGAATACACTTTTGACATCCATTTGATAAACTATGAAGTTCATGTATGTTGCAAAGGCAAGAAGGATTCTGATTGCTTCAATCCTTGCAACTGGAGTAAAGGTCTCATTATAATCTATGCCTTCTTGCTGATTGTAGCCTTGAGCCACAAGTCTTGCCTTGTTTTTTATGACAATTCTAGTTTCATCTCTTTTATTTCTGAAAACCCATTTTGAGCGGATTATGGTTTTACCATATGGTGCAGGAATGATTGATTTCTTAATGTATATAAATAAATATATAAACCAAACCAAGCGACCCTTGATAAGGTTAAAAGAAAGAAAATCAATGAAATCCGAGTAGTATAATATTCCCGAGTCGTTCTTCCCAACGAGGAATGCAATGGAAAGTCGAGAGTCGGTTTGATATTTGATGTTTGAATATAACAAGGTTTTGAATGAGTTTTCTAATTCTACGAGAAAAAACAATTAAAAGGCAATCTAAACTAAAAACGAAAGCAATTACGAAATCAAAAACGTAAACGGGACGTAAAAAAACGCGACTTAAAAAAACCTAAATTATCAAAATTTAATCCTAAAATGATTTTTTAACTTTTAATAAACCCTAAATGACTAAAATGCAAGAACAAAGAAAAGTAAACCAAAAACGAAAGCATTTAAAGTTAAAAACGCGAAGCAAACGAGAACGGGATCGAAACCCGTTCTTTTAAAAAATCAAAATCTAAAATTTTAACCCTACGAAAGCAAATATAATTTTCTACAGTCCTATTTGATAAAAGAAAATTTAAAAAAAAAGAATTATATTTTTTTGACTCTTTTATAATTTTTTTATGAATTAAAAACGGATTTTATCTAAATTAATTATAAAAAATACTAAACGAAATTGAAAAAATCTAAAAAAATGCAAGAAAATACTTTACGCTATGAAGAACCTAGGAAAAATACGAACTTGGACAAAAAGCTTATAAATAAGCCTTAAATAAGCCAAAAACTGCTGAAAAGCTTAAGGGCTAAAAAGACCTTAATTAACATAAACACTTGAGACTTATAACGAATAAAAGTCCCAAGGCGCAATGGGTTGTTCCCAAAAAAAAGGTTTCTCGGTGTTGGGTGTGTGAGTTTTAAAAAGTTCTTGGTTGAGTGGGTAGAGGTCATGGGTTCTGAGCCCTTGTCACCAGTGGCTTACCATTTCCTAAACGTTTTTTTTTTTGATACATTTTTTTTTTTTTGAGTAAAGTTTTATAACTAAAAAATAAGCAAATCTTAATAAAGGTAAACTTTTTTTAACTTATAATAGCTTGATAATGAAGCAAAAAAAGTGACAGATTTTACTTTTTACACTAAGTCTTTAAGTAAGCTAACTGTTAAGCATTTTTAGAACAATTAAGCTAATAGGAAACAAAAATAAGCAAAAACAGATGCTATGCTACACCTAATAAGCAGATTTAAACAAAAATAAGCACACACAGTAAGCAGAAAAGCTAAAAACAAGCAATAAGCAAAATGGCAAAAACAGGCAATCAAAACAGCCATAAGGGCACTTTTGGGCTTAATTTTAAGCCACAAAATGGATCTTTACGGCTTAATGAATTATACCCCTAAAAAGCTTGTACAATAAGCTTTCTAAAACTTCAATCAAAACACAGTTTGGATTATATATGCCCCTGAAAAAGTTGATGAAAAAGTGTTTTCAAAGTTAAGCAAGGACTTAACCCTTTTTCCTTTGAAAATTTCAACTTTTGAGCTTAAAATAAGCTAAGCAAAAAGAACCTTATGAACATGGGACCTCAAAACAAATCAAATTTGGACATCAAAGAACTTATATCAACAATCAAAAAGTATTTTGAAATTTGGAATAAGCCAGAAAATCAAATTGAAAAAGCTATTTTTTAAAAAGAACTTTACAATTTTTTGCCAGAGTTTTTGGACTAACAAAAGTAAACTAAAAGGAAACTAACCTACTGCATTAAGACACTAAAAAGGACACTAAAACATTTCTTAATACCTGGTTTTGAAAGCCTTAATCTAATAAGCACTTATGAACTGTTTTGTCACCACAGTTTTAAAGACTAATTAGGAAAAACCTTAAAACAAACTTTAAGACCTTAAAACTTGGAAAAACAGATTAACAACAACTTAAAAAGGCTGGTATAAGTTGGCCAAGTGACCCAAAAGGTTTTTTAAACCGTTTTGACTCGTTTGACACCTTATGCCAAACACCCTTTTAAGTTTTTAAAATTAATTTTTAAACTAAATTTTGATGATTTAAGCAAAAAGTTTTGAACACAGATGATAACAAAGCTAAGTTAAGAAAAAATAAGCAGGATCCAATCCACAAATAAGCATTTAAATAAGCAAACAAAGATTAAGCAGATTACAAGCAATAAAGACAGTTTTAAGGTAAAACTTAAACTAACGACATAAAAGCAATAAACCAAGATAAATAAGCATAAAAGAACATAGATAAGCAATAAAAAGCAGGAAATAAGCAGTAATAAGCACTTGAACGGTAAATAAGCAAGAAATTGAAAAATAGAAAACTTACAAAGCCCTTGCTCAAAACAAGGAAAATAAAGTAATCTACAAGCTCTAGCTTGTCAAAGACAAGCTAGTATGGTCTATAAGCTCTTCCAAGGCTAGCTTATCATCCAAATAGTTGAGGTATTTGAGGGGTGAGTCTTTTTGTGATTTTTTTGATTTTTTAAACAGAATTGAAAACAAGTGTTTATATAAGCTTTCAATGGTTCAAAAGCTTATACAAGAGCTTAAAAACAGTATTTAAAAGACAAGTAATGTAAATGACAATGATTAAAGAAAAACACTTAAAATTTCATTAACTAAAAAGGGTACAATGCTTGAAATTAAATGATAGTAATTAAAATGACAAGTAAATTAAATTGCAATATTAAAAATGGACAAACTTTGTTAATACAAGACTGGACTTAACAAAATTCGACAAAAAACATAAGCTACACTAGCTACTATATTTATACTAAGAGTCTTCAAGTTCAATTTAAGAAGAATCTTCTTGACAGGATTTCCAGCTGTAGTATTGAATCTTTCTAACACATAAGTATTAGATTCATCATACTCAGCATGTTCTCATTATCGGAACGTCTCAAAGCAGACAGCACGATAAGAGTGAACCAGTGAGTTACTATCTCACCGATTGATATAGAAAATTGATTTGAAAATCAATCGGTGTATCACTTACAAAATTGTTTTTGTGACACACCGAGAGTGTTAATCATTTCAAAAATTCATTAACAACCGTTGATCCATTTCCTGGAACAAGTTTGATTCTTATAGAATCGCACCATCGTTTCTTTCCAGTTGTCACAAGTTTGATTCATAAAGAATCGCACAAGTTACCTACCATGAGCTTGTTTGTAATGGTTGGCTCAAGCAGGATTTCCATCTTCATTGTGAATGAATTCACTCTGATGTTCTGGCAAAATCACAATGATCTTGCGTAGGACTCTAATGATATTACTTGATATTCACATTGTGTGAGATAACAAGCTAAATTATGACAAGTGTCCTAATGAGATTGATGGATGATCTCTTTTGGCTCTAGACTCAATTGTGCACTTTTGATTTTAGTGATCGGAGAGGCGTGGAGAGGAGTGCCACCTTTGCTAATTATCAATCTAACTCGGAGTGAGAAAGTCATAGAAATGAGTGTATCTATGTGAGTTTTGAACAAAGTCTTTCCGGTCTTTGATGTGGTGGGGAGGAGGTTTGGCTTAGCGTCACTGGGGTCCATGACTGTCTTCAATGTCAGAAACATTGAATGTACTCCTGATCAAGCATATGTATTGTAACACAGTTTTGCCTAATGTGTATGGAGGCTTCTTTTTTTCACCCTTTATCCTTCCATTTCTCTTATTCTTCAAACCCTTCAATGCTTACGTGACTTCATAACTATCACACTTGTTGGGTTGTTCCAGTGTTAGCTCCATATCAGTCGGCACTATTCCCTATTCTCACTTTTTCTCCTTTTTAATCATACTAAGGAACTTTTCACTACACTAGTGGATTTCACTGGGTAAATCCTCGGTTCTGGCTGGATCAGCGGGAATCTGATTACGTAGCCAAACCACATTTTAAATTTCATAAATTTAAGAACATAGGTCTGGTCTTTTTTTATGTCTTTTAGGGTATTTTTCATCACGATCTTCCAAAAACATTTGAAAATTTCAATCAAAGGTTTTCGATATAAATATCGAAAATATTTACACTTTGAGAGTTTTTTCATCATCACTAAAAGCCTACCCCTTAACATGTGCATCGTAATACGTAGTTACATGCTAGGTATGGAGGCATTGAGTCAATTTTATTTTGATCACTTCTATCAATATACATTAAGTCCAGGTTAATCACATTTTTCTCCCCTTATCCAAAATGTTAATCCCTTAATATTTTGGATATCAATTGATTAACCGTTCGGGGACAAAATGAGATATGCTATTAGATTGGAACATGTTATTGCTCCCCCTCAACTTGTGAGGGATTATAATATGGTACCGAGTATAATTATTTGAAAATTTTTGAATTTACTAAGAAATTCTTGAAAAATTTGTACTCGTGCACATCTTATTTTTCACCAAAAAATCTACACTAGTAATGAACATATTCACAAGATAAATGTATTTATGAGGATTGACTTTTTTAAGATGAGAACAAATTGATAATAATCTATATGGTCACACATTGTAGTAGCCTGTAGGTCACCACCGTCATGGTCTTTCCACCTATAAATCTCTCACAAAAATCTCCTCATTATCCTCCTTGTCTTTAGCCTTGTTGCTCATCGCTGAATTATAGCCTCTTGCATTTGCTTTGTGTCACGTTGGCCTTTTTCCCCCCCAAAATGTCTAGTGGCAGTACTCCTTCTAATTCCCTTGAGGCGTTCATTTAGAGAGTTCGAACATCATCGAGGGAGTAAATCGCTGAGCTTGTGTAGTTCGTCAATGCGCATCAATCTGTTCTTGTCTTTGTTCTCGTAGATGAATCCTCTTGGATCGGAGTATGGTGTATAAGCATCTCGTCTTCTTAGATTGGATCTGTACGTGTCAAGCTTTGTGTTGAGTTTCTTTTGATAGCATTTCAACACCCAATTGAAGATCTTACACACGCCTTTGGATGTCTACGCTTCTTTGTGAACATTCTTAAGGAGACATTAAATGCCAATAGTTTCTTTAACCGTTGAGATTTCACTTTTCTTGCACGAGAAGAAGCATCTATCTTTCAATGTCTTGGATTCATTAGTCTAGTGGAAGTCGCTTCTTTGAATTGTAAAGAACGTCGTATTCCCTTCGTACTGTAATCAGTCAAGATGCTTGTAGTTTTGCCATTCGACTATTTCCACCTTAGTGACAGCAATAATCCTATTGTTGGTAGACGTCAGAGCTGTTCCTTGTGGTCGCAATTGCCATAAGAACAGTCTTCGCTTTTTGCCCCAATGTGAGATTCCCCAGAGGGCGAATTTGTCGTATTTGACTATCATTTGACTCCACATTGAGTTGGGCACTAAGTCTTCTATCCATTTGATATGCCCGTAATCTGCAGCCATGGTCTTTGTAACTGAAGTAGAATACTTACCTTTTGCCTTGGTCAAGGGCATTCGGTCAGGATCTGTATTAGGGTTGCTATATAAGTGTATACTATATCACGAATCACTGTTACAGGAGTATCAATGAGAGAGGTGGCTTCAGTATGTTGTCCAAAGATATCATCAACACCAGTATCTTGGTTTGGATTCAGCATGTTGGAGACGAATCCAGATGATACAGACGAGCTCACTTTGTTGTTGACCATCAGGATTAACCGGAGTTAGGGTCACATGATTGTCTTCAATTTCCTGGGTTGCTTGAACCTGGGGTAATATAACATCTGTCATTACATCATCTCTTCCATCAAGATCGGTATTGGTATCTTCGACTGCCTCATTTCCTTGATCCTCTTCATATGTAAGCATCTTCATCTGTTCTATGCTCCTTCAACTTCGCACCTTCAAACTTCATTGTCAACTATCTTCGTCATCTGATGATGAAAAATTCGAGGATCATCTTCATTCAGTATCCTCTTTCAATGTTAATACTATCATCATCATGAGGTTTGTGAGCTTTGGAGGACAAAATCATCACAATAATCATTGATTCAGTCTGCTCTTCATCATATCTTCTTGAACTGTCTCATAACGTTCAATGTTCATCATCATCTTTTGAACTTTCATCATCATCGTCATGGTCATCTCATCTTCTCATCTGAGTAGTCTCATTAACGTCATTTGCTACCTGCCATCTTCATAATCTTGAGCTTTGCTCATCATATTGATCATCGATCACTTGGATTTCCAAGAGATATCATCCCTCTGAGTCATAATCAGGTTGCATCGGGAACCCATGGTGTAACACCAGTTCCTTCATCTGCCAGAACCACTGGCATGAGAGCTGTGAGTTTCTTGACGGCTTCTTTTTGTGATTATTTTGAGTTGCTCAGCCTCTGTCAAATTAGCCTCAAAGATAGTCTCCAACTCTGTAGTCTTCTGTTTTCCTTTTCCAGACTTCTTTTTCCTTGGGGGCAGTGGGAGGCTTCTGTTGAGTGATTTATTGTATTAGTTTCTCTTGCTTCCCTTTGTCTTAGGAGGAATTGTTCCTGAAGCCCCTAGCATAATACTCTGTTGTATGATTCTGAATTGCGGTATTGGATGTCCTCGTTGGTAATGCCACCGGCAAGATAGCCCCGTAAAACGAGTGGGCTTCTTCTTGAGATGACATTGATTGTAGTGAACCATTGGTCATTTGGCATAGTGCCAATTGACTCTTGTTTCTTCTAGGAATTGAAGGATTCTTTTTCCATGACAAAGTTGAGGACTAACTTGGTGAACCGAGGATAGTACATCGCATTGCCCTTCTTCGTATTTTTGTTCTCAATCTTGAAAATGAAGTCCTCCCACAGAAGATATGCATAATCAACATTTTCTTTATTGTTTGAATGACGAGAGGATACGGTGTTGGAGGGCGATTGATTTGTGCAGTGAAGGATGGCTCCATGATGGCTGTTACAGGAGTATCAATTAGAGAGGTGGCTTCAGTATGTTGTCCAAAAATATCATCAACACCAGTATCTTGGTTTGGATTCAGCATGTTGGAGACGAAGCCAGATGATACAGACGAGCTCTGTTGTTGACCATCAGGATTAACCGGAGTTAGGGTCACATGAGTGTCTTCGATTTCCTGGGTTGCTTGAACCTGGGGTAATATAACATCTGTCATTACATCATCTCTTCCATCAAGATTGGTATTGGTATCTTCGACTGCCTCATTTCCTTGATCCTCTTCATATGTAGCATCTTCATCCGACTTTGCTCCTTCAACATTCGCTCCTTCAACTTCATTGTCACTATCTTCGTCATCTGATGATGAAATACGAGAGGGTGTGTGAATTGTAGGATCAAAAGAAGCATCTTCATCAGTTTCCTCTTCATGTATTATGTCATCATCATGAGTTGTGAGCTTTGGATGGACAAAATCATCACCATCATCGTCTGATTCAGTCTGTTCTTCATCATCATCATTTTGATCTGTCTCATTATCGTCATGTTCATCATCATCTTCATCATCCTGTTTAGTCTCATTAACGTCATTTTTATCTGCATCTTCATCATCTTGAGCTTGCTCATCATCTTGATCATCGTCACTTGATTTCCAAGAGATATCATCCTCTGAGTCATAATCAGGTGCATCGGGAACCCCTGGTGTAACACCAGTTCCTTCATCTGCACCAGAACCACTGGCATGAGAGCTGTGAGTTTCTTGACGGCTTCTTTTTGTGATTATTTTGAGTTGCTCAGCCTCTGTCAAATCCGCCTCAGAGATAGTCTCCAACTCTGTAGTCTTCTGCTTTCCTTTTCCAGACTTCTTTTCTTTGGGGGCAGTGGGAGGCTTCTGTTTAGTGATTGTATCTGTATTAGCTTTCTTCTTGCTTCCTTTTGTCTTTGGAGGAATTGTTCCTGAAGCAATAGCATAATACTCTTTGTATGATTCAGAGTTGCGGATGTCCTCGTTGGTTAATGCTACTGGCAAGATAGCCCCGTACAACTGAGTGTCTTCATTCCTTGAGATGACATTGATTGTAGTGAACATTGGGTCATCTCTGGCATAGTGCCAATTGACCTTGTTTCTTTGAGGAATTGAAGGATCTTTATCCATGACAAAGTTGACGACTAACTTGGTGAAACGAGGATAGTACATCGCATTGCCCTTCTTCGTATTTTTGTTCTCAATCTGGAAAATGAAGTCCTCCCACAGAAGATATGCATAATCAACATTCTTCTTATTGTACATACCCCACAAGATTTGAGCTTGAGAAAGACGAAGACTGTCATATGATGGTTTACCACTGAGACATTTGTTGATGATAGCAGCAAATGATCTCCAGGGTTGATGCAGTTTATTGACATTAACGTCAGTGATCTTCCTTATATCTCCAGAATGACCAAGACTAGCTAGAAAGGTGAGAATCTCCTTCTCAAGAGGTGGTTCTACAAACTTCTTATTACCGACTTTAGGGCAAATTTGAAGGATGTCTCTGAATTGATCAAGACCGATAATGTGCTTCTTGTTATTCATCTTAAATCGGACAGATCGATTATGAACATAAGCAGAAGCCCAGAATTCTTGCATATAGATCTCTGGAGCATCAGCAGTGACTTGGAATGTGTAGAAAGAGGAGTGAGCTTTAACACATCCGTAGACCACTTAGAAGGGTTGCTTCCTTTGAAATGTGACATCCGAACTTAAGCGAGGGATGGATTGGGGGGGATGGGGGGGGGGATTTTACTTTACCAATCTTAAGTCGGTCAGCAGGAGCCACCAATGCATCATCCAAAGCAATCTGATCCTGCCCGCCCCCCACCCCCGGGTTGCTTCCTTTGATGTGACATCCGAACTTAAGCGAAGATTACATTTACTAATCTTAAGTCGGTCAGCAGGAGCCACTAATGCATCATCCAAAGCTATCTGATCCGCTATTGAGATTTCCATGAGTCTGTTTAAGAAAGAGTGAGTGCATTTTACAAGAACACACAATCATTCATTCATGAGAACCTTTATGACTTTTAGCACTTTTGAAGATCAATCTACTTAGATAGACTAATAGCGTATAAGACAAAGGCACCTATCCTAACAACTAAGTTGAATGTGGTTAACCTTGGTTTTGTCAAGCTTTTATTGCCTATTTTAAACTAAGAGATTTGATTTATTTAATCTTAGTTAAAAAATCTGATCTTAAGTGTGTTATGTCAAAAAATTGGTTAAGTGTTGATAACTTCACTCGTTCGGTCTTCAAAAAATACCATGATCGGTTGCCACTAAATGACACTCGTTCGGTCCTCAAAGAAACAGCTCGATCGGTTTGCACTGAAATATCACTCGTTCGGTCCATATAATCAAACACTCGTTCGGTCCATAATATCAGTCACTCGTTCGGTCCATAATATCAATCACTCGTTCGGTCCTCACTACATAGCACTCGTTCGGTCCACACTATACTTCACTCGTTCGGTCCACACTAAACTTCACTCGTTCGGTCCTCAATAGACTTCACTCGTTCGGTCCACACTATACTTCACTCGTTCGGTCCACACTAAACTTCACTCGTTCGGTCCTCAATAGACTTCACTCGTTCGGTCTACTCTACACAGCACTCGTTCGGTCCACACTATACTCCACTCGTTCGGTCCACACTATACTTCACTCGTTCGGTCCTCAATAGACTTCACTCGTTCGGTCCTCAACAGACTTCACTCGTTCGGTCCACAATGGACTTCACTCGTTCGATTTACACTGCAAATCACTCGTTCGATCCATATGTTTTATTCTTGTTCGATTCATACAGTTTTGATCGTTCGGTTTCTTAATATTTTCCTAGATCGATTCATGTTTTAAC
Organism: Tanacetum coccineum; assembly: GCA_026074375.1. Classification (NCBI taxonomy): domain Eukaryota; kingdom Viridiplantae; phylum Streptophyta; class Magnoliopsida; order Asterales; family Asteraceae; genus Tanacetum; species Tanacetum coccineum. Next base: position 32,111 of record BQNB010012320.1, read on the forward strand.
AATATTGATAAAAAACTTTACCATTATTCTATGCATATCCCGGAAACTATTGTTGCAATAAATCCACACAAAACATATAATATTATTACATTATTTTGCATATTACTCTAATTTTTCGAACACAAAACATTCAAGAACACATTTAAATCACAACAAGTGATAAAGCTAGGTTAACCTATACATTTATTAAACCTAATACTACAAAAGCCCTCAATCAATTTAACGTTTTCACCACTTTTTGATTTGAAGAACCCTAATTTTATAATTAGGGCTGCTACGATCAAGAATGACGAAAACGCTCAATTCCTTTGGGATTCGAGTTGATTAGGAGATGAAGATCGAGATTTAAGTTATACCTTAGATGAAACTGAGTGACTTAGCTTGTTTTTGGGTGGTGTGATTTGAAGAGTGTGCGTGTGTGTGTTTGAGTATGTGTGTGTGAATAACAGTGAATCCAAACTGGTTGTGGTCCTTCTTGTTTATCAATTCATTTTTAACACTTATGGTCCTTCTTGTTTAGATTTCATATAAGTTTTGCACTTAAGTTTTGTAAGGTGAAATCACGTTAAACTATTTGGCACTTTTGGTCCCTAAAGTTTTATACTCGTACACCTATAGACTTAAATTGGCAACCTATACTTAAAAAGCATAAACAAGTAACACATAAGGCACAGGTCAAGCTTAAACTTAATTGACTATCTATCAAGAGATGTTACGTTATTGTTTGAAAAATATTTTTCCCTTTTGACAGCTCATTTGATCATGACAAAGAAATTTGACATTCTCTCCCCCTCAAACAATGACCCGTTTTCTATTTAAAGAGCTGTAGACATTGTTTGAGAAGTCAAATGTATCTTGAAAATTATTTTCAGATGATGGAATGATTTTGTATGTGACAAAACAACAAACACCAAGATAAATAAGATTTCTCTTATTTATTCACATAGATGCACTGAAACGTACACTTATGGATATAGGAAGCACGGGTTGTGATGCAAAGTAATCACAAGCCTTTGCATGGTCATAAAGTAGACCATGCCCGAGAATAAATTCCCGTTGAGAGGCCAAGTTTTCTTTTTGAATACTTGCTTTAAGATGATGGACCGGGTTGCTATCTGAAAATTATAGCAAGCAATTTGCATGTTTGATAACATTTGTAATTCTGCTCGAACTTCATTACGGGTTGTGTCATTGTTAAATGCATTTCTTAGCGTAATGTTATCGATTTCAGTAAACATGCCATTGTAAAACTCTTTTGACTTTTCGCATTTTTTAATTTAGTATTTGTTTTTTAAAAAAATTTATTATAAAGAAAATCTTTTTGGTATTTTCCGATTTTATAATAAATAAAAAATGAAAATAAAAATTTTTTGTGTTTTTTTCTTTGGAATTTTTTTTTTTTTAATTATTTACTTATTATACAAGGATATTTGAATAGGTACCACCACTATCGTCAACTTCATTGCCAATTGTTACAGAGTATCTGGATGAAAACTTCGCATTCAGCTTGTTGATAAGGAAATTCTCAATCTTTCTCGTCCAAGAGCTTTAGTGAAGTTGTCGCCAGTTGATATTCCGTATGACAAGTTACGTGCGGATCTCACCATTCTCAACATGTCTGGTGAAGTGAAACGGGGATGTCTATATGCTTGATTCTGGAATGTTGAACATTGTTTGCAGCATAAGGCAAATAAGGATTTTGTATCACGGTACATATGGAATTTTTATTGAATCCAAAGCCATGTAGGTAAGTTGTAGATTCAATCCAAAGGACGTTGAGCACAACACGGGACAAAGCAATATATTCAGCTTTTTTTTTTTTTGTCCGTACTGATATGCTGACGCTTTGACTGCCTTTCTTAGATGACCAGCTTACAAGTCTATCACCAATAGTTGCATACTGCTAGATGTTCTACGGCGTGGTATCTTGACAACCAGCATGATCCGCATCTGCAAATGATGTTTGAGCAATCGAAGAATCTTCGGATTACCAAAGACCCGATGTACAGTTCCTTTGTAGATAATCGAAAGCTCATTTTTTACTGATTTAAGTGAATTTTCAGGTAGGCCGTGCCTGATACGGGCAAAATGCATATAGCATATTGTAGGTCAGGTCGCTGCTGTAGATAAAGGAGGGTGCCAATCATACCCACGATAGTGTGATGGATTACGCTTTCCCTTCTTTATCCTCATACCAGTTTGGTCTTCTCCACCATGGGATGTAATCCACTGGGGCACAAGTATTCATAGCCATATTTTTTAAGTGATTCAAGAGATATTTAGAATTTGTTTATGAAGATGCCTTTGGACATCTGAGATATGTAGTCCTAGAAAATAGATATGATTTTTCATCATCGGACATCTTGAATTTTGAAACACAATTATTTTAACAAAATAGATCACACAATTCAGGAGTGGAGGCTGCAAAAGTTGATATCATCGACCTAGATTTGTACCAGCTTAGTTCGTTTGCCTTCTCTAGGATGAACAGAGTTAGGAACTATGAGCCTTGGTAGAAGTCATTTGGAATATCAGGATGAAGACAACATATCTACCACGCACGTGGAGCTTGTTTCCACCAATAAGAGCTTTTAAGCTTGTATACGTGGTTAGGTTTGTCTGGTATCCACCAAATCCGTCGGTTGTGTAACATAAAATTTCTAGCTCGATTACCATTGTCAAAAATGCATTCTTTCACGTCCTTGTATAGAATGACCATGATCATGTGAGCAGCAAACGACTAGAAAAATTCGTATTAGCTTAATCTTGCAAACGGAAGCGAATGGACTCTCAAAATCGGATACCATCTTTCTTGGCGATAACTACGGAGCGCCAGAACCGAGCCTTATTTTTCTGAATACTCCTACTCATCAAGTATTAACCTTATAGATCCATTAAGAGAGATGACAAATGCTTTGTCACGGCGAGGAACAAGTTTCCAAACCTTCCAGAGTTCAAAAATACATGAAGTTCCTTTGCATAGCTTTCACCAACTATGCTTGGGTTAATGCATCTTTGCATGTCTTGGGTTCGACTGATGTTAGGAAGGCTCATAAGTAGCAGACATTAGGGCTTGTTCATGAAGTTGGAGTCGTGCGGAAACTGGTTCTGTCAGTGCACCAATTTTACTTCTCAAGGGGGAGATCCTTCGCTCCATTTGTATTGTGTTCAGAACTTGGTGATCGGGATGACACAAATTATATGGAATAATGTCTGATGATTGATCAAAAGGAACTTCTGCAATTGGTTATACCGAAGTACGGATCATTATCCATGTGTGCAACTTCAATATATTGATTATCTTCTTCCAACATCATGAGGAAATAATAGAGTGTTGAGTTTCTTGTGGTTGTAATCAGAGGTTACTTGGTGTTGGTGCAATCTTGATCAACTGTAGGTTGTAGGAAGTTGACCAGTTGATACCGCTTGTTCAGGTGCTACTGCTTTCCAGGAATAGGAGCAATGCATCTAGAGCTGTAAATCAACATTAAGTCGACTCATCAAACATTGGTGAATGACAATAAATCCCAGTCAGATCTCGAAGGTTGGTACGATGGTGTGGGAAGGCATGGAAGGTTTGGCACGAGTCTGAACTGATTGATACAGGAGTCATTTATGAAGAGGGAGTCCTGAACTGTTGCTGTCAGAAAGCCATGTGCGTTACGCCTTATCAAATATACGTGAATAGTTTCAATTATTCGTCTGGTAGTATGTTGTTAAATCCTGGAAGTTTCTTTGTGGGTGCATATCCAATGTAAATTTCCGATATCAGACTATTGGTTGTAACTTGCCAAGTCTCACTATCATTCGTTGGGGTAACTAAGTGCACAAAACATGTAGTTAAGATAGACGGGATGGTTTGTTGTGGTCAAAGGTCATATGGTGTTTTACCGTGACAGACGACGTATCATGGAAACGTTTTGGGTGTAACAGGCTGTTCACAACGCTTTTTTGAGGACCATAGAAAATAAAGGAGCTTTTGCATAAATTAAAATAGTGCGTTGCTGCTTCGATTATCGTACAATTTCGTCTTTCAAAAAACTGTTTTGCTGTGGAGAGGTGCAACTGATGTATCATGAGAGATGCCAACCTTTCATTATATTCACGCAATGTCTGATTAACAAACTCAGTTCAATTATCCTGTTCGGATGCGTTCGGACGGTTCCTTAAAGTAAGGTACTTGGATATCTTTAAAAAGTTGATAATAAAAGTTGCGAGCTTCATCTTTTTGTATCGCAAGCATTACCAAGTATACGAGAGTAGGTCATCGACAATAACTAGGATGTACTTCTTTCCTTGGACACTCGCGACACGCATTGCCCCAATAGATCCATAGTGCAACAAAATAGAGTTTTTCTTGATTGTTTCTTCAGATTTGGGTTTGTGGGGTTTCTTTGAACTTTTGTCTAGTGACATTGCGGAACATAATGATCCTTTTCAAAACTTCGAGCTTGGAGACCTCGTACAAGTCCATGTCGTGCAAGATGATTGATGACCCAAGTTTCAAGTGCGATAGGACGACGATGCATAACCAAGACTTGGTTTTAGACGCTCTTTGACAAATAGACAAATAGGAAGAGGATGCCATCATATTCCCAAGAGAGAGAGTATATAGGTTATCCCCTCGAGTCCCATCAATAAAATCAACACCTTCTAGATTGCGAATGAAGCATGTTGTGTTGACGATAGCACTTCAAGATTGGAATCAAGAATTGTCCACAGAAAATAGATTATGCCAAGTCCTTAAACGTAAGAAAACTTGAAATTGGTAAACATTCTCCTATCTGGATTGTTCTCCAAAAAAACCCTTTATCTTTGCAACTTGATCGTTTACCGAATTTAACTGTACCCAGAATTTACTGAGAAAATTGGTGAGCTAGAGAACTCATCTAGGTCTGTCTTCGAGGCAAACCGGAATCCAAATACCAGAGGACGATTTTGGACAACCTGCATTCATTAAAAGAAGTAGATGGAAATATGGTTTTTGTGGATCCCATGGATTTACAGGGTTCCTGTTTGTTAGCCAGACATGAGTTTTAAAACCTATAGTTTTGCTAACAGACACAACATTTTTATTCTTCCTAGGTTTTACTTGAGTATACAATTTATCCATAGGTTTGGATGATTCAAGGAGTCTAGGAACTATTGGTTTCTAGAAGCTCTTCATTAGTAGTGGTAATCATAGTTAAAGGGCACGCATTTCCTAATATATTGTGGGTCCGACAGGTAGGTTCAATTATCCTTTCTGAGTGAAACCCGATACTGTGGGTTTCCAAACTATCTTTCTTAGATTTTTTTCTTAGATTTGCACGAGATTTCACAACATTCAAAGAATTAGCAACAAACAAATTATCAGAGACATGCAATCCTCACGGTAAGTACAGAACAATCAGATCATTCTTGTTCTTGAGATTGCACAAACACGCAGATCCATTAACATTATAGTACCATTCTTTTTTATTCAACTAGATTTAACGTTCTAGGGTGAGCTTCTACTTTATTCTTCAGGATTACTATTGGAGTTTGCAGAATCCTATCATTCCTTGGTATTGCACTGAGGCTGTGATCCGCTAGACTAGTAGTAAGTCTTACTCCTGTAGATGCATCCCAGCTTGGTTAGAAACTATGTTTGAAGTCGAGGATGGTTTGTGTTTTCTTTGGATGTTGAGTGATTCGGCAATCTTACTTCATTGTCCATTTTCCTTGGTATGTGACATCACAATTTAATTGAGGACCACAATTGTTGATGCTAGGGCATGATCTACTTTATGTGTGGAAAGCAAATCCTGAATGAACTTTGGTATACCTAAAGCAAGACTCTAAAAGTGGATCTTGAGTGAAAGTAATTTGATTTTACAGGTCGACTATATCCATATGGAGAACCAACGCTTACTTCCTGGGAATGCTTTAATATTCGAGAGTGGAAGCAGTCCTTTTATTCAACAATTTGGGTGTGATTGGTTCATATTATCCTTTAGAGCACTTTTGATCAATTGAGTGGGTCACTGTATCCTCGTTGGTCTATCGGCTTTTTCCTTTAAGGTTTCCTTTTCTCCATTATGTAGGGCCTTCTATGACCAAACTTGTTCTGAAGTTTTGCATTTAAATAGAAAATTCTCCCCAAGACTTGTATATTGACTTGCTGATTTAACGCATCACAGTGTTCTTTTGATGGAAACAAGTTTGGTTTAATCGAGTCATAAGTGTGGCATTTTAGGTCTGTTTCAATGCTCTTGTCAGCACTAAGTTTTGTCACTATATGTTCAATTCGATGTTACGAGTTCTATTTCAATCCTGTCATTTTGACCTGAACTTTCATCCACATTTCTTTTAAGGATTAATTTCGCTCTTTTAACTTACAATGACTGTGTCTTTGCTTGAGACTGAGCTTTCAATTCACTTATTCGAACAACTGAGTAAAACTCAGAGTCATTTTGATTAAATACAATGTTTTTTGTTGAAAATTTCTTGATTAAGTGTGAATCAAGCTTCAAAGTGATGCGCAATGTTTTTCAAGAGTTGTAAAACTCTTGCAAAGTTTATCGTAAGTTTCTTTATTAACAAAATCCTTTTTCTTGACAAGCTCAGTCTCGAGTTCGAGACACTTTTGACATTCAGTCACAGTTTCATCACTTGCATTCACAGACAAATTCACAACAGTCTTTACAATATCCTTATCAATGGCTTGTGCCAAGAGTCGTTCATTTTCACTCAAAACTTGATTCATTTTATCCTTCACAAAAGTTCTGACTCCAAGCGATGTTGTTCGAAGCCTGTTCCAGATTTGGATAAAAGACTTTTTGCGACATCGGCATGTCTTATCAACCAAGTATCGGTTGGAGTTATTGAGATATATTTTAAATTTTTTATAAATCGGAATAATTTCATCTGAAAAACAAGCCTTAGTATGTCAACACCCACGGGCCATCAGTGATAGTTGTGGCAGTGGTTCTTTCTTTGAACACATGATCAAGCACAGTAAGATAGCGTTTAAGCTCTTTCAAGCTAGTATTCACCATTACTTACTGTAGGAAGTCTTTTGGACTCAACTATGACGGTTGTGGAAGAATGAGATGGGTCTAAAGATAGGACGAAGTCGTTTCAATAGGCATGTTCCAATATAATCAGTTTGTTCGAACAAAATCGTTTAGTAATCGTTATAAGAATCGCATATTGATGGTTGCGTGTTCCACTTTATGGTTTCTCAAAACCATGGTTCTTGTTCTTTCGAAGCATTTTGAACGACTCTTTTTCAATTAGCTTATGTATTCTCCTTAGGAATCAGGACCACAATAGTATCCTTTTTTACAGAATGTTTTCCAGTTATACTGCCTTTTGGCTTAGACTCCCGTGCTTTCTTCAGACAAAAAAGTTTTTCGCAAAACCGATAGCTTGATTTCGAGGAATGTTCATAACAAAATTTTGGATTTAGTTATCATATGAACAGTTGCGCAGAGATTTGACCTTTTTGATATGATTTGTTCAAGTTGCTTTATTTTTCTTTTCTTAAAGGCTATTTCTCTATCAACTATTACTGTTTTATTCCATTTCAATTCATTTTGAGTTTCTGGAACTGTTTTCATTAAAAATCATTTTCTTGCACTGTTGTTAGGAAAGATTTTGCTTAAGACGTACAATCTCGGCAAGCTGTTCATTTGATCCTTGAAAAACTAGTTTTAACATTTTTGCTTTCTTTCAAAATCTTTAACCTCTTCTTATTATTCAGTCAGCTCGTATTCAAGCTTATTAACGCAGTGGTGCAATGGGTCATGAGTACTCAATTGATCAATCTAGGACAATATCAGATACATCTCTTGTTTGAGCAGAAGAGTTAGAATTCTGGACAGTTTCCTGTTGTGTTTCACTCAGATACTGAGAATAAGGAATGATATTGCTATCACTGGTTATGTCAGTTTCTGTCTGACTCACATCATTAGACTGTTTAGAAGACATCATTATCTGCTCACTTTGATTGAAATAAAGTCATAGTTCTTATTATTCTTTGATTGTGTACCTCTGTGAGTGCATTGAGCCATTTCCATGAGAGATTGGCATGAGAGCAATCTTGGCCTGTGTGAGTCTCATCACTAATCAGAGTCATAGGCATCCAGTTCATCGGATGATAAGAAGCATTGATGGGTGGAAGACTGTCTGAGAGGTTTGTGTAGGAAAGACATGGATTTCTGCCAAAAATGCTATTTTTCTCTTCACCTCTGTTAGAAGTTGACCCACCTGCTTGAGCTTAAGACCACAACACTTTATCGTTGAACCATGTTTCAATCCCTTTTTCTATGGGCTTAGGACGCATTGCTTGGCAATATGACCCTCCCTTTGCATTTGTAACAAAATATCAGTCCGTTGTTTCCCGTGTTGTACACTAGCACCAGGTCTGTGAATTCCTTGGTTGTTCTCAGGCAGATAAGTAGTTTGTTCTCTCTGAACCAGGTTGCACAGTCAATTTTACATCATAGTATGGTAGCTTGGTGACGAGGTTTGACGAAGTCCTTTGCTGATTGTTCGTAGTAGGATACCGGGATGTGACAACAGGCAGTTTATAGAATGACATCATGTGATTACATTGCATCAATTGGATATACCACTCCTTCTGGAACAATGGAACAAACTAGAGACTGGAGTCTGTGTTGGAAAATTCAGTCTGTTGCTGTTGATAGGTTGGGGGAGCAATTCCAATTTGTGGGATTTGATGGTTGTTGAGAATAAGTTGTGGTGAACGGAGGATTGATTAACTCATGGTGGATATGTAATGAAGGGGTGTGGATTGATTGGTTGAGAATTGTTGATGTGTTGATAGTGTAACAACTGTGAAGATGATATGTGAAACGTGATGTTGAGATAGAGACTAGGAGAGGGTATATTTATAGTTACAATGGCCGGCCAGGGTGGAGTTGGGCCACCCATGGGCCTTGGGCCGGATGTGATTACTAATATAATCCTTTATACTAATAGTGCTAAGACGTTGTTACAACTTGGAAAAACAAAGAAATAGAAAAAAAACTGACGATACTTTTCGTGTTTCCAATCTAATTTCCAACTGGCTAGTAGTAAGTTAAACCAGGCAGTAGGTAACTAACAGTAGTAATTTTATGCTGTTACAGCATTAACTTCCACAGCTTAAGTTTTAAGTGTATGCCTAGCAGCATTAACTTTCCTCCAGCAGTAGGTAAGTTTACTGCCTAGCAGCATTAATTTGAATCACAGCATTAACTCATTTTCATTCTAATTAGCTTTCCATCATCACAATTAACATTTTAGATCACAGAATCTCTTTGTTTGGTTTTTTATTCTTCAATTTCTTTTAGCTTTACAATATCTTGTCTGTTTTTGCTTTCTCTTAATTCTTTTAGCTCACAATTCTCTCTGTCTGTTTTTGCTTTCTCTTAATTCTTTTAGCTCACAATTCTCTCTGTATGTTTTTTGCTTTCTCTCAATTGTTTTACTTACCAAATCACTCTGTTTGTTTTTATCACAACATTCTCTTTCTGGTTTTATCTCACCAACTCTCACTCAATTTATTGTTTACCTCACCATTTTCATAATCAGGGACTTTAGAGATTGAGCTTGGCATACTGCAATCAATTATTGAAATCTATTTCATCTAATGCTTTTGTTAAGCAAATTCTGCATATCTTTGTCAGTATGAATCTTTGATCTTGAATTGCTTTTTTCATTGGAATCTCTGATATGTGATGTCTAATCTCAATGTACTTTTTTTTTGAATGAAAATAGGGTTGTAACTATGACATATAGTACTCTTATTATCAATATAGATCTTTGTATGCATAAAGTTATACCCATATTCAAGTAAATTGATTTTGGAATCAAAGCACTTGGCTACAGCAACTTGTAAGCGCTAAATATTCAGCAATCTGTATGGAATTAGCAACCACTGTCTGCTTCTTGCACTGCCATGAAATTAATTCTACACCAAGGTAATTGACACTCTTATTGTGGATTTTATCCAGACTTGCTCTGATATTCACTACTCAGTGTATGCTTCTACAAATCAAAAGGTGAATCGTTTGGATCAAAGGCCCAATTTAGAAATGACTCCTTTTAAGTATCTAAAAAAAAATTTTAAGTATTAAAGATGTGACACTTTTGGTTGTATTGGTATCTTGCACAGATACACACTACAAACATAATATCAGGTATTGAAGAAGTAAGATACATTAGTGAACCAATCATTGATCTATATAAATAAACATCCACTTCTTCACCATATTCATCTTTGAGCAAAAGGCTTTTGTAAGTTACCCTAGTGTGCTTGCTGTCTTGACAATCAGTAGAAAACTAAATTTCTTCAAAATCTCAGTCAATATTTGTCTTGGACTAGTAAAATTTCCCATATTCTTATACTTTACCTTGCCAGTCCTAAGAAGAATTTGCAGTTCACCTATAGATCTCGTCTAAAACTTCTTTTTTTATGCATCAATATTCTCAAACTCTGTGCATTATTGAATTCTTATGTAGAGCAATTATGATATCATTGTACATACACTTTGAATCTAAAAGAATATCACACTTGTCCCTTCTGATTAAACAAAGTCTTGTCAATCTTTCTCACTGAAACTATTGTCTAACAAATAAGTTTGAAAGGTTTCATACCAAGCTCTGGGAGCTTGATGCAGTCCATTAAAGTGCCTTTTCTACTTTGTATACTCTGTCAGGGAAGTCTAGATCTTCAAATCCTGATGGTTGACAAACCACAGAACTTCCTCTTCCGATTTTTACCATAAAGAAAAAGCACTCTTGACATCCATTGGTACATCACAAGTCTTTTATGAGGCATTGGCTAGATAGCCTAACTTGGCTTTAACTCTGGCAATAGGGGCAAGCTTCATCATAGTCAATGCCTTTCTTATTGGTGTGTACCTTGTGCAACCATTCTTGCTTTGTTCTTTATCATAATGCATCTTTCATCTTTCTTGTTCTGTAAACCCATTTAGTCCCAATAGCCCTTTTTTTCCTGATTTGGTAAATCCACCAAAGGTCAAACTTTTGTAACTTGAATTATAAGAAGCTCTTCCTGCATAGCATCTATCCAGCTTGGATCCTTCAGTGCTTGAACTACCTTTTTGGGTTCTTATTTGTGATAAAAAACAAGCAAACAAGCAATTTGAAAGTCTTTATGGTTTGTTCTTTGCTGAATTGAACTAACAAAACTGTTCTTCTCAAATTCTTTGTCATTCTTTCTTGTTTGAGGTGCTGAATTTAAGTCTTCATAATTTGTTCAACTGATGGATCTTTTATGTGTACTCTTGTAGTTAGAATAGGACTGACAAGTATAAATGCATCTAAATTGTTCATGTCAGCCTCTGCACCAACATCTTCATCATCATCTGAATAAACAATATCTCTCCTATCTCAGGCGATATATGGATCATCTGGAAGTTTTAATGCTTGATTTGCACCAACGCATTAACTTCTATGCCTGAAGCATTAATTAGTTGGAACTAACAACATTAATATTATTAGTGTTGTTTCCATCACTAGCAGTATTAACATTGTTAGTGTTGCTAACATTATCATCCTTTCCTGGTTCTCTAGTAACTTTCTTTTCATCATCTCTTGAAGGTTTGAATCCAGCATCAGGAGAACTCTTTGAACTTTGTGAGAATAGTAGATCAGCAGGCTATAATGGTAGCAGAATGTAATCTTTGCCAGGTACTGTCTCTATTCTAGCTTTACCTACATCATCACATGCTTTTGTACCTGCATTACCATTTGACTGATTTCCTACAATAACTGGCTTATAATTCATTGACTTTGTTAGTGCATCAATATCAAAAAGCCAATTTGGTCGACTTCCTGCAATATTAGGTGTATTCTCACTAAATTGGACATGCAAGTTCTCTTAAACTATCCTAGTTCTACTGTTGAATACTCTAAATGCTTTACTATTGATTGAGTACCCAACAAAGAATCCTTCATCAGCTTTACCATCAAACTTGCCTAAGTGATCTATGGTATTGAGAATTGTAACAGGACACCTAAATGGTCTGATAAAGCTTAAAGATGGTTTTCTACTAAGAAAAAGTTCATAAGGGGTCTTGTTATGAGGCTTAGTTACTAATACCCTATTTTGCACATAGCAAGCAGTATTAACTACTTCTGCCCAAAAAGTAGTAGGTAGCTTAGAATTAGCTAGCATTATTCTAGCAGCCTTAATTAGTGTTCTATTTTTCCTCTCAGCTACTCCATTTTATTGAGGAGTTCTAGATACACTAAATTCTCTCTTAATACCTTTTCTTTCACAAAACTAATTCATATCCTTATTCTTGAACTCAGTTCCATTGTAACACCTAATTACCTTAACCCTTTGATATATTAGATTCTCTACTCCAGTTATAAAGGACTTAAGTATGCCACTAGTCTCATCCTTAGTAGCTAGAAAGAAAACCC
>BQNB010012320.1:48012-79453 GCA_026074375.1 Tanacetum coccineum
AACTTAACTATTACATAAACAGCATTAACTATTTAATATTGCCAATACTAACTATGATAATCCTTCTACCAGTACTAACTAAGATACTAGCAGAACTAACTATAATACTAACAGAATTAAGTCTGTTTATACAAAATTCCTAACATAACTCTTCCGGAAACACGCCAAGGAATTCACGTACAACAGGAATGTTTTCAAGTTTCGACTCGTTCACCTTCGTGGTCTTCAACTGTTTTAGGTTTCTTTTGGGACGTTCTCAATGTACTTCTAAAATATCCCCCTTAGATAAAGGAATTTAGACAATTTTCTCATAGCAAACTATCTTAGCTCTTAGCTTTGACAACCAATCCATTCCTACGATCACGTCGAAACTACCATATCCAAAGGGAATCAAATCGATGATAAATGTATGACCTTCTAGCTCAAGTCTACAACCTCGAATAATCTTATTAGTTTCTACTTTAATGCCGCTAGCTATTTCAATCTCATAACCGGGGCTTATGACACTAGGTTTCATGTTAATTAATGGCAAGAAGATGGTAGATATAAAGCTATAATCAACACCAGAATCAAACAAAACTGTAGCGAAATGATCGTTTAGAGAGAATGTACCCGTCATGACGTTCGGGTCTTGTGGGGCTTCAGCAACACCTAAGCCAAAAGCTCTACCCTGTGCTCGATTACTATTGTTACCTTAGTTGGGGTTTCCTTTGATTGCTAGCATAGGGTTTGGGCGATTTCCTTATGAGGTAGTGGCTCGGTCTCATTCTTGGGCAGTTCCTCCTAAAGTGGTTAGGATCTCCACACTCAAAACAAGTCAGTCTTTGTCTTTCATTAGCAGCTCTACCCGTGCAGTATCGGGTAAAGTGACCCACTTGGTTACATCGACCACACACAGGGCAGTTACCAGAATGATGGAAGTTGCATTTTGCACACTTCGGCTGTTGACCAGCATACTGACATGGCCCTTGCCCTTGCTATGGTGCAGTCACAGCAAAATTTCTTCCAGTTCTTTGTCTCTTGTTCCTGTCATCCCTACCTCGGTCCATGTTTTGATCATTCAAACTCCTTTTGTTTCCAGCATTTTCTTTCTTCTTAAAAGTTCCATCCTTGATTCCATTAGTGGTCAAACGGTTAGCAATGCTCACAACACTCTGGATAGTAGTGGGTTTAGATGAAGTAACATGTGGCTTGATCTCGGGAGCCAGACCTCGAATGTAGCGTTTGACGCGTTGGTTCTCTAGGGTAACCATGTGTGGCACCAGCCTTGCTAACTTATGAAATCTCGCTGTATACCCATCAATATCTGACCCAACCATCTTATGATTCTAGAATTCTGTTTTTAGCTTTTAAATTTCATCATCAGGACAATATTCCTTCATCAGCAGCTTCTTAAAATCTTCCCAAGGTTGGGCTATAGCAGCTGCTCATCCTCGAGTTTGAACAAGGGTATTCCACCAAGTTAAAGCGTGGCCTTGCAGCATACTAGACGCGAATTCGACTTGGCTCTCTGCGGGGCACTTAGTAATATGGAGCACGGACTCAATGCTTTCAAACCAAGTTAGTAAACCAACTGCACCTTCTGTGCCAAAGAATTCCTTGGCACCAGAAGCCCTGAATGTTTTGATACTATAGCATTGTGTGGCCTCTCTTTGATTTGCTCGGTTTCCTCTAAGGGCTTGAACAAGTTGAGTTAGCAGATTTGGCAATGCGGTGTTAAGTTGTCGAGTCACTTCATATGTTGTTTCGTTGGGAGGGTTGGTGTTGTTGGAAGTATTGCTATGTGTGCTTCTTCCCGCCATAATTCTACATAAAAATTCACTTTATTAGAATCTTGACAAAGCGTACCTTCAAATAACTCAGTTAAGGTTGAATATAGCACTTTTAAACGAGGTTCAATATTCCTCAATTATATATTTGATTGGTTGTTAATAAATCGAAAGATAATCATAAAAATGTAGCTTTAGTTGAGCTATCAAAAGTTTATCGTTTTATTCATTACATAAATATGTAGTAAATAACCGGATAAAATTTTACAAGATAATGATGTCAAAATTTTAACTCGTACAACAATGTTATCAATAATATATCAAGTCAAAATATATGAAATCAAACGAGTGAATAAACAGAGACAACGCACACAAAATCTTCCCCAAAGGATAATGATATCAATATCAGTCAAAATTTGACACTTGAGTAATACAATCGATTCAAATAGTTCCTTATATCATAATAGAAAGGAACTACACAACCAGTAATCTGAAAAGGCATGAAATTAACCGTGCGGGTAAGCTACACTAGTACAGCCTCATTGGTGTATCTGCCAACAACTTAACCAGAAAAGGATTTGTAGAGTAAGGACAAAACACCGCCTGTTTCTACTTTTGGCCCAAGACTCTCTATAGTTACGTTATATCCATGTCATTTGAGTATCCACCTCATCATCCAAGCCTTGCCCATCCTCGAGCAAATTCTTCATAAGTCTCAAGCCAAATAGCAACTTGAATCTTAATTTCACAACTCATCAAACAAGAACTGTCATGAAATCAAGGTAGAAGTTGGTAAAAGGCCCAATGTTTTTTTTTTGAAAAATTTACTCAACTTTGGGATCGCTTAGAAACAAAATCTTGAATAACTGAACATGGTGTTTGTGAACAAGCAAAGAACGCTTGTTTTTTCAGCCAAAACGGTTGGCTTAATAGTATGACGAAATAAGACAGAGGCGTGATCTGAATATAGGTCGTCGTAATTTCTAATGGAGAAAGAACGAACGTCTCTACATGTCGTGCATACGTAGTTCACCTGCCGCTCACCTCGAGCTCTAACTCAGAATCTATTGACGAGTCCACATCAAGGTGTTATGCAGGGTAAGGGTAAGAAGAGTAGTTGAGTATACATCGCGACTTATTCGCGAAAACATCATTATGTGGAGGCGATCTATGGGACATACTGTCACTGTGCTTAGGGACAGTGTGAAGACAGTAACCGACGTAAAAGCAAACTCATAATACAAATTATCAATCAGAATAAAGCATGATGTATTTAAGCACAAATAATGAACATCTAAAAGTATGCAGTATACAATGCACATAATCCCTAGTATGCTTTTCAGTGACCAAAGTGGAATGTCGGCTTTTTAACTTGTTTAAAATAATAAGTATACCCAGTGTTGCATGATACTCCCTGAATTAGACATAGTTGATCAAGTTATGTCTAATTTAGGTCTAATGATGCAACCACTCAGACTAGTCGACTCGTTTCATGTTTGGTGTTTTTAGAAAAAGAAAATCATTTTGGTTATAGTTTGGATTTTAATTTTTGAAAAACCGGCGTTCTCTATAACCTTAGGCTCTGATTACTAATTTGTCACACCCCACCAAGGCGGAAATGCGAGGTGTGACATATTAATAAACATCACATAAGATGATAGACAAAACACCATACATGAATTAAGGTAAAAGAAAGATATCTGAATTACAACACTTTAAAGTACAAGTTTAAAAGTAAACAAGTCAACATAGTTGTTTTTCTTCCGAACATGGATCACCCTAAAAGACAATAACTTGGAAGAAAGTAGACATCTTGAACAGGTACAAATGCAAACACACTAATTTTCCACTTTAGGAACGTCACCTGAAAAGCATGATAAAAAGGATCAACTATTGAAAATAGTTGGTGATCTCACAGGATTATGTACATAAAATATTTTATAAAGAGTAGATGTCCAAATTCCGTTTTCTCCGAATCAATAACAAGTTGCCCAAGCAAGTTGTGAATCCAAAATGATTCAAGTTTTCAAGATAGTCCTCATTACCGAAGTAACGTAACACAAATCAATATATGTATGCTATAGTGTTTATGCAAGGCACTACTTAAACGCATACAACCTTCTAGCTCCAAAACACAACACAATATGGGTAGGTGTTACCCCCGATCCAAATTACAATCCAATATGTCCTAGTACTATGCACCTCGTTTATGGTGGGAGTGAGGAGGGGCTAATCTCCTAATAGCGATATCCATAAGTACTAACATCATATCCCGTTAAGGGGGATATAGTAAGCTAAAAATAGTGGCGGGTTCCAAGTATACAACAACATACATATCAAGTTCAAGTTCAACATGTTTCCAAGGTTCAACAAATTAACTCAAATTCCATATGTTCAAAACAAGTTCGAGTTCAAATATGCTCAAAAGTTTAAATACTAGAAAGTAAGAGCATAGTAATATGACACATCATGCTTTTCACCCCAAAACATTTAAAACATGTAAAAGAGGGGCTGTGAGAAACTCACCTTAAAAGTTAGAACGGCAATAGGACTTATCGGCAAACCAATAGTAGGCACCACAAAGAATACACAACGTCTCTTGCAACCTAAGGAAGTATAATTTACCTTAATTATATTCCTATCGATGTGCTGACAATAGTAAGGTTCTTTGTTAGTCTTGGTGTTCACATTTGTTCAAAAGGAACATTTTCACTAAGAGAATTTCTTCTAATTGCCTGAATTTCCTGTCACTTTAAGTATATATTAGACAAGTTAAACCAAAACTTTGGGTCAAACTAATGTCAGGTAAAATCTATGTTTTGGTATTTTTTTTTGTGTCATGAATTTTCCCAAAATATATTAAGGACTTATACTTGACCATTTATACCCGACTCCAAAAATAGCCAAATCTGGACATACCAAAGTATTTTAATGATTAGAGGGTCTAAATCAAGGTTATATGAGTTAGGTTAATGGGGGACTCTAAATAACCCATACCAGTGTCTCTCATATCAGTTTTAATGATAGACTCACCGTGGTTTATGATTTATGATCATGTTAGTACAAGGGTTGAAAAGAGATTTTCGGGCAGTTTTGACACCTTTCACCATTTTGCAACGTTGACTAATCCAAACTACCTCTTTATTTTTTAAAAAACTTATCATTTTGGAAATATATAAAGAAATTAATTCTTGGCTCTTGGAATTATGTGAAAATGTTATTTATTTATCATTAACTTATGGTCAAATCAATATGACCCATAAATAAAATAGGGACTGTTTGAAAAATAACTTTGACTTAATCAAGTCAAACCAATATCCCAACATGCAAAAACGACCCAATCAACTCCCACAATCATATTATACAAGTCTTAACATCATTTTAATCCAAAAATCTCAGTGGGTTCATGCATCAAAAGGGCTCTTTTACACAAAACATGCAAGGTGTGTCATAACTTTTGAAAATCAAGGCTTTACATCAGTTGTCTTGCATTGATCTTGTAGCAAAAATAAAAATGCACAACCCAATGTTTTTGTACATAATTATTACTCATTTAAAAGTGTAATATCAAGAAAATAATTCACCCACTAAGATTTTACAATAGTATGCATAAACATGCAAGAAAAATCAAGAAAATCTTATTTTTTGAAGAGTTTTGGTACAAGAGACATACTAGTCATCATGTATCATGATTTTTACCTTTGTTCTTTCTCCTAAAAGTTAAAGATGATGCTGTTATAAGGGGGCTTGGGTCACGGCAGCAGATGGAAGACCAAGGAGGAGAGTATTATTTTCTTTGTTCTTGTTTCTAGATCTAAAAATAATACTAGTGGTTTTCATTCTTATATAGGGACAATGGTTAATGGTTTTGATATTGTATGAAGTTCTATTGGCTTATGGGGGGATGTTGGTCGGCCACATTAAGAGAGGAGGAGAGTTTTTATGTATTTTTTATTTATTACTTTGATAGTGTATGCATTATTTAAGAAATGTAAGTTAATTTGTACAAATTGGGTACAATCGGTAAATACGTAAAACGTCATAAACGTAATCTTTTGAGGTGGTTTGTGATTTTCTTAAATTATGTTTTACCATGTGTTTTAACATTGTTATAATGTTGATTGAGCATATCGTTGGTTGTTAGGACCGTTAATTAGGATCGTTAGGTCAAAGGTGCGTTCGTATAACTAGGGTTCCTAGGAAAATAAGGGTTAAATGCTAAAAATAGTATGACCACATAAAAGTGACTCCATAAATAATTAGAAGAGTCAATTATCATATGTTTGCTTTTGGTTACTGGCCTCGAAAATTGACGGATGTCACACGTTCGTTCTGCATACGAAGAAGTGTGTTGCTAAACCTTGCTTCTTCTAGTTCCTTCTTCAACTTATTACACTCAGCTCTTTCTTCGGCATTACCGAGATTTCTAACAAGATTCTCCATTGCAGTCGTTCCTTCTTCCATACTAGATCACACTTCATTACCCAAATCTAAAATCAACTTACCATAATACTCATCCTTTGCTTTCCCCTTCTTCTTGACCAATGCATAGGTCGTATCGTGACCACATAGTCGTCTTAAAAGAGAAGCAATCCGTCCAAAAAAAGAGTTAATGTCCCTCCTTATGAGACCAGGCAACAGACCATCATTGTCCTCTCAAAGGAAAGGGGCAGTAGCCGACTCACCTATCTCATGGACACTAGCAGGAATAGTCTCATCCTCGGGCTCAACCATTTTCTCAACCTCAATCACATCTTCAGGCTTTAACTCAGAAGCAGGTGGCGGAGGGTTAAGAGGATCCACCTCTTCATAAGGAATGTCAACTCCGGCTCATTCTCATCTTCTTCAATGTCTACTTCTATATTATCTTCTTATTTTTGAGGTTCTTATTCTTCCTCAAATTCTTCCTCTTTCGGGTCCTCGTCTTCATCCACTAAAACATGCTCAGGAATAACAGGAACAACATCGGGTTGATTCGGCTCAACTACAGGTAACTCATCCACATGATCGGGAGGAATTAGGTTTGCCATGATAATCTAGAAAATATCATATAATACTTACCGAATAGTGTTCCAATTAGAATATTATTATCTAAAATATCAGTTTGCATAAATGCGCAACAAATAAAAATTTACAATTTGTGGTACTAAAAATAAATAGTACATTTATTGACGTCGTCAAAGACTTGAAAACACAGGGTGTTATACAATCAACTCAAAACATATATAATAATACTTATTATATAATCACATAATAATCTATGCATACAATACATGCATAAATATATCAATACATAACAATTTATGCATACAACACATGCATAAATATTCCTTCTCTTTCTATATGTAACCAATGGAAACGAGGAGTCTTGGCGTGCATGTAGAAGCGTTATAGTTTAGGTTTTTAAAAACTTGACCCAGTTCTCTATAAACTTAAACTCTTGATACCACTATGTAACACCCTCATTTAGCGGAAATTACAATGGGTGTTACTAAATAGCACAATACACCAAGATAATAGAAAACGACCCAAATGAGATGTTTTACAAACATGTGTTCCATTATTTAATCAGAGAAAATGCGTTTAGGTCCCCACAGGAATCGTAATCACAGCCATTACAACATTTGAAAGAAAACTGTTTCAAATTAAAGACATTGTTTTAAAACACATTAAGTCATTGTTTTTGAAAGGCAAAGAACACATAAGTAGTCTTTCACCAAATCATCATACGCACGACACCTCCACTCCATCGTTTCCTTCATCTTTGGTTACTTGGGATAAAACATGTTTAAAACGTCAACAAAATTGTTGAGTGAAATTCATAGAGTTTAAAATAATCAATAAGAAATAATCTTTGAACACATAATTAGTTCTCGGGAAAACATTGCAACGAATACAATGTATAACATCTCTTATCTTTCACGCAATAAGCTCATGACACCGAACGTTAACAATACATATATCCTTTCATATGCCAATTTGCCCCAGAACAAGGTATTGTTGTCATATACCTACAACTTCTAAATACAAAACGTCCGTTTGACAGGGTGTCCACAAGGATTCAGACCCCGGACGGGGTTGTCAAACCCAATAGATCTATTTAATGCATTAGCGTTCACCTCACAAGGAGATTAATAGTTCATGAAATAAGAGACTTCGACAATAGCTACTTATGCGGAAACATTCTCATAATCGGGTCCAGCATACCATAAAATCATATGTGTTCGATTTATAAAACAAATATGTATCCCCCTCGCGGGTTTATAAAACAATCAAAAGATTTAAAATGCGAGGCTATGAACTCAGCTTAAGCAAAAGATTCCAATTAAATCAAATCAACAAGCGCAATTAATTTCACATCTCAACCGCGACCTATATAATACATATATAGCGGTATGTGACTAAAAGTAAAATAATTCATATAATGCATACTTATATATATATATTTATATAACTATTATGTATATACAATCATATACTACAATCTACAAGTGCGATGCAAAATATTTTACTTCGACGCACCCACAAAAGTACAACAATTACAATTGCGTTACGCTTCGTTTACCATAAAGTTTCTATTTTTAGAAAGTTGCCGAAAGTAAGGATAGTATAATCCGAACTTCATATTTCATCATTAATTAAATAACATTACGAACCCTTTGCTCATTATACACCATATTCAAAAGTTTTTGATATTCTACAGTTTTTGCTATTCTACAAAAAAACCCTCAATAGGATATATATTATATATTTTTTAATTATTTATATATATATATATATATATATATATATATATATATATATCTATATATATATATATCATGTTGTAAATTGAGCTTGATTGTCATTTAAGTTTTGGTTTTGGATTCTAAATCTAATAACGCAAAGGGATGCAAATAAAAAGGCACGCTAAACTATAATTAAAAGCACAATTAAATCCTAATGACAATTAAGCACTTAACGATTAATTAACGACTAACGGAATAACGAATAAACTAAAAATTACCAAATTAAACTCCAAAAACTCAAAATGCAAATTTATTAAACTAAAATGATAAAACTAATTTTTAGAAATAGAAAATATATTTTTTTGTATTTTGATTATTTTTAAAACTAATTTTAAAGCTTTTTAAGCTAAAAATTCAATTAAAATTATTAAATGAAAACTGAAAATTCTAAAAAAATTATGGAAAATACTAGAATGAATAACAAAGGTTTAGGAAGAAAAAGGGAGTTCAGAGCTTATTTCATTAAGCTGTTAAAATTCAAATAAGCTAATTAGTTAAAACTTAAACTAAGTATTAATAATAAATTGTGCAACGCTATTATGAAAAAGACCCAAGGGCGCGTTGGTTGAGGTGTTGTGTGTGTGAAAGGGAGGTCACAGGTTCGAACCCTGTGACTTCCTTTTTGTATATTTTTTTTACTTTTCTTTTAAAAACCAGCTGAAAATAAGAAAAAATTAAGCAACTTTTATAAAAGGACTTTATACTAAAACTTATTTTTAAGCAAGATAATGGTTGATTAATGTGACAGTTTCGGTTTTTAAGATTTTAACGTAATAAGCTAAACTGTGTGGCTTTAAAGACTCAATAAGCACTTGGAAAAACAAATAAGTTAGATCATTACCTAGACCTTATAAGCACTAGTAACTAGAATTAAGTATACCAAATAAGCTTACCAAGCAGTTAAAGCATTAAGGCAGTTTACATAAAGAGGCACTCTCAAAGGATTTTTACCTAATTTTAAAATTCAAGACTAATAAGCACATGTAATAAGCTGAAAAGCAAAAACAGATCAAGTACTGGACTCATATAACTAAAATAAGCTGGACTTAAGAAAACTTGTTTAGAAAATAAGCTAGAAAAAAAAGACTTATGAAATGATAGTTAACACTACTATTTTTTGGGTTTTAGAAAAAATTGACAACTTGCAGACCAAAAATTAAGACTCAAAAAGGAGTTTGACCAACAAAAAACTTAAAACAGATTGACTTCATACTACTATGAGCTGAATTAAACAAAAATGAACCAAAGAAAAGCTAAATTGAAGTCTCAAATGATTTGCAAACACCATGTCTACACACATTTCCTTCAAATAAAGTTGCGTGAGTTTCTCCATGCTATCCGTCTTCTTCATTGGTAGGAAATGAGCTAATTTGGTTAGTCGATTGACAATGACCCATATCGAATCATACCCACTCGGCGTTCTAGGAAGTCTACTAACAAAATCCATAGTGATCATTTCCCATTTCCAAACAGGAATATCAGGTGTGCAGCAACCCAGCATGGTTTCTAATGCTCGGCCTTTAACCTTCAGCACAAGTCAAACCTTGCTTAAATTATGTTGGCAATATCTGCTTTAATATTTGGCCTCCAAATACAACTGCTTCAAATCTTGATTACATTTTGTCTTGTTCCAGTAGATAGAATACTTGGACTTATGCGACTCATGCATAATCCAAATCCCTCAATCCACCGAATCGCTGCAACCAATACGATTTCTAAAGCCAAAATTCCATCGGGAAAAACTCAATATTTTCTTAAATCAATCTCCCAAACTTTCCGCCTTCACATTCTTCTTCTTCATTGCTTCTTATTGAGCTTCAAGGATTTGCTTTTGGTTGATCGTTGTGACAGTCATCATCAAAGCTCGACACGCAATGGCATTTCCGGCTTATCCTTTCCTTGCGACTCAAGGCGTCAGCCACAACATTTCGCTTTTTCCAGGATGATAAACGAATCTCAACAATCATATTCAACGTAGCAACTCGATACAACGTTGTTCGTCTTGTTAGTCGTCTGATGAGAATGTACTGGAGTCTTTTCGATGATCAGTGGAAAACCACACACTTCGTTCCATATAAATAATGTCTTTTCCAACCTAATGGAAAAAACAATGTCTCCCAACTCCAATCATGAGTTGTGTAATTCTCTTTGTGAGTCTTCAATTGTCGGAAGCATTACGTTTATCACCTTTTCTCTTTGCATCAACACGGATCCATAACCCTTAAGTGATGCATCACAATAAACCTGGATTCTTTTCCTTCGGGCAACGCTAAGATCGGTGCACTACACAATTTCTGCTTTAGTGTCTGAAAAGCTTCCTCTTCTTCTTTACCCCACTTATATTTCTTATCATTCTGAGTTAACTTAGTTAGAGGCTTGGAAATTATAGAAAAACCCTCAATAGCCTTCGATAGTAAACAGCCCTAGTCTAAAAATTTCCTCACCTCTGTTGGCGTCGTTAGAGCAACCCAGTTCTTTATTGCCTCAATCTTAGCAGGATCAACATGCACACCTTTATTATCAATTACATAACCGAGAAACTGTACTGAATCCAGCCAAAAATCATACTTAGAAAACTTAGCATACAATCTTTCTTCGTAAGCAACTCACCAAAATATCGGTTAAATGCTTTCCATGCTCTTTCTTCGTCTTGGAATAAACAAAATTCATCATAGAACACAATGACGAAACTTTTCAAAGTTTTTTAGGCTTGATACCTTGGTTCATCAAATCATAACACAACAGGCGAATTTGTCTGTACAAACGGGCATCACTTGCCTGGAACTTAAAGTTACCATACCGTGGTTTTTTCTTAAATGCTAGTAATTGGGATGTCCTCTTCTTTAATGCGAAGCTGGTGATATCCTAATCGTAGATCAATTTTCGAATACACGCTCGAACCTTAAAGTTGATCAAATACATCATCAATTCTTGGGAGAGGATAACGATTCTTGATAGTTAACTTGTTCAATTCGCGGTAATCAATACACATTCGAAAAGACCCATCTTTCTTTTTCACAAACAACATCGGTGCTCCCCACGGTGATGAACTCGGACGAATAAATCCTTTCTCTAACAGCTCTTGCAATTTCTCTGACAACTCTCTCATCTCAGATGGTGCCAAACGATATAGTGCACGTGCAACAGGTGCATCCCTCAGTACCAGATCAATTTGAAATTCTACTTGCCTTGGTGGTGGTAGTCTTGGCCAAAGCGTAAGGATTACCCTCAGGAAAGTAGAATTACAGGCAAGTCTTCAATCGTTCTCCTTCGGCTTTTCTCAATCACATGTGCCAAATACAAATGACAACCTCGTTTGATAAACTTACGGGGTTTTAATACAATATATGACCTTTAGTCGGGACATCCCTTGTCACTTATCGATTGTCACGTTCTTGTTTCGTAAGGTATACGAACAACCTTCTCACCATAAACGATAATGGCATCGTGCTTGACAAGCCAATCCATACCAATTATAACGTCGAACGTACCAAGCTCAATCGACATGAGATCGATTTCAAACAGATGGTTTACTAAATTCAAAGTGCAACCTTTTAAAACAGTGTTCGTACTAACTATCCTTTCGTCGGCGAATTCTACCTCGTAACTGGTATCTATTTTAACCGGATCGATATCAGCTGGAACTAATTCTAGTGTACACAAACTACTATGGGAACCCGAATCAAAATAAAACAATAAAGCATGAGCGGTTATTGAGTAGGAATCGTACCGTAATCCATATACTGAACCTTGCGGCTCACTTCCTTAATGCATAAGTCATCTTACGAACTTATCAACTTCCTCTTGCTCTCGACCTTCTTTGGGCATTGGTTCCTTATATGACCTTGCTCACCACAATCATAACAAGTCTAGATGGGCTGAGCGTTTGCACCAGTGGCGGCACTCTTTTCCTTGCATTACCTCGCTTTGTGCCAACCTTATGCTAATTTATGGAACGTTGATGTACATTGACACTTTGGTGAGTAAACCAATGCTCACCATAGAAGTGAATCCAGAAGGACACTTTCCACTTATTCGGAGCAAAAGACACCTTTCCCTTCATTCGGTGCAGTAGTCATAGGCTAGTGTGTTTCCTTGGCTTTTGATTGTTTGACGAGATGGCAGTGAGTATATCATTGGTTGCTCTTACCACTACTGTTCCCACTTTGAAAGTTCTCCCACTTTTGCTTATTTCCTTCAAGAATTCTTTCATTCCTAGCTTGCAACTTTTGTTCCATCAACTTATGTGCCATACGCACAGCTTCATTCAAATTGGTAGGCTTAGAAGAAGTAACTTCACCCTTGATGTTATCAGTCAATCCGAATGTAAGCATCGACCTTTTACACTTTTTTGAGCTCGCCCATTCTTGGACACATCAAAGCTAACTCATTAAATCTTTGAGTATAAGCCACCATGTTATACTCCTTGACCTTTAGGTTCCACAACTCATTTTCCATCCTTTGCAGTTCTTCAGCAGGACAAAACTGTTGTTCATCAATTTCTTCATCTCAGTCCACCCCATTTGGTTAGCAACAACATCTAGTCCCAAAATTGCGACTTTAGAGTATTTCCACCAATTCCTATTTGTTTGTAGTCAGTGGATGGTCCTCGTAGTGATAGCAGAACAAACTAAACTTTCTATCTTTCGCACAATACTGTATCCCAAATAGTCTTTTCCGTTTTCTCAAACCATCTCCTAAGCTCAACAGCTCCTTCATGTTTACACACAATTATCAGGTTACTCTTCAGAATCCAGTAAAAGTGCATTCTCGAACAACAGGTGCGGTAACTTGACCTTTAGCTGGTCCAGATCCACTAGGCTTATTCTCCAGCTTCGCATGTATTGCTCCGCTCAGCACTCGATAGCTGGCTTTGGACACTCTTCTCTTTGATCACTTCGCCTCATCAACGGCAGCTTGAGTCAAAGGTGCAGACTTTGGAGGCATGATTCTATTACGTCATACAGAAAACAACTTGATAAGCATTCATAACATGATATACTCATAACATGGTACAAAAACAAATCAATCACAACCACAGTCACACAATCATCAAGTAGTGATCAAAAGATAGTCATTCATTATTATCCAAAAGAGTTAATACATAGTTGCATTGTTTCTTGATTTGATACATATCCGTTACAACCAACTAGAATCAAGTCTACTAACTGGGAAGTCAGTTTACGTGGTTAACAATAAAAGATAATACTACAATGCACATTCAATGTCTAATCTTACGCAATAAGCTCCTTTATTTTTATGGGACCGAGGAATTTCACCGCATGTTACACCCAAAAACCGATCCATTATACGGACAAGCCATGAAAAAACTCTTATGAGAGCCTCTTTACATGGATAGAAAACCCGATGTTCCTCCTTCAAATTTTTGGTGCACTGTGCTACCCAGATAATGATAGTGAGAATTTGGGCAAAACTTCAGCTAAAGTTGGTTATAGGTATTTCATTAGACTTCGCTCCTAAGAAGAAAGCCTTACCGTTTTTACAACTGCGCTGTCCAGAAAATTCAATGAACCATTCTATGTTGATTTTGATGAGCTGACGACAATGGATTCATGAACAACTCTGTTCGTGACCTAGACTTTATTGTATGGACTCTTGCAACACCAATTCTGGACTCGTTCAAACCATCCTCTTAGCACTGTTGTACCACCATCGAAGCATTGAATGGGAATCTTGTATTTCAATCCAGTGTTGCTGTGTTCTTCTTCTCTCAAGCTAGTGGTGCCTCTCTAGTTCCTGTAGAAGAAGCTCCAGCTCCTGTTGAGTCAACAGGTTCACCTTCCTTAATAACTGTTGATCAAGATGCACCCTCACCAAGTACCTCACAAACCACTCCACAATCACAATCCTAAACAATTCCTCTCAGTGCTGAAGAAGAGTCACACAATCTTGAGGTCGCACATATGAGTAACGATCCTTAGTTTGGCATTCCAATTCAAGAAATTGTTTCTGAAGAATCTTCATCATCGGATGTTATCTCTAATATTGTGCACTCAGACGCTCTAATCTCAGAAAACCTCAGTAAATGAACAAAAGATTATCAGTTACAAAACATAATTGGTGATCCTTCCAGACCTATTTCCAAAAGACTCCAACTATACGAACAAGCCCTGTTCTGCTACTATGATGCCTTCCTAACTTTAGCTGAACCTAAGCCGTACAAAGATGCACTAACTCAGTCATGCTGGATTGAGGCAATGCAAGAAGAGCTACATGAATTCAAACATCTTGAAGTCTGGGAACTCGTTCCTCGTCCAGATAAAGTGATGGTTATTACATTAAAATGGATATATAAGGTCAAATTGGATAAATTAGGGGAATCTTGAAAAACAAGGCAAGATTAGTAGCTCATGGATACCGTCAGGAAGAGGGAATTGATTTCGAAGAATCCTTGGCTCCATGTAGGAATAGAAAGCTGTTTGATATTTCTCGCATTTGCTGCTCATATGAATATGATCGTCTACCAGATGGATGTAAAGACGGCATTTTTGAATGGTATTTTGCGTGAAGAATTCTACGTTAGCCAACCAGATGGATTTGTAGATCCAGACAATCCTAATCATGTTGACAGACTAAAGAAAGCTCTATATGGCGTTTTAAAACAGGCTCTACATACGTGTGGTATGATTTATTGTCATCGAGATTCTGCTATACCAGGTATTATCTAAGGAGGTTAATCCTACATTGTTCATTAGCAGAAAAGGCAAAGATATCATCCTGGTATAAATCTATGTTGATGATATTATTTTTGCTTCTACTGCTACTGAACTCTGTGATAAGTTTTCTAAGATAATGTGTTCCAAATTCAAGATGTCGATGATGTGCAAAATATTATTTTTTAGGGACTATAGATTTCACAGAGTCCAAGGATGGCAATCTTTTTAAACCAATCATAATATGCTCTTAGAATTAACTAAGGAAATAGGAATGGAATCTCTATGACCCAGTGGCTACTCCAGTGGTGGAGAATCCAAAACTAGATGAGGATACACAAGGGAAAGCCATTGATCCTACACATTATCGTGGCATGGTTGGCACTCTTATGTATCTAACATCAGTAGACTAGACATGGTATATGCTGTTTGTTATGTCCGTGCTCGATATGAGACTGTCTATCGAAAAGAACCTACAATGTTATAAAAAGAATCTTTCGTTATCTAAGTGGAACGTGTCAACACCCCATTTTGTATAATATATAGAGGAAAGGTCTAATCTGGGTATTATTCATGAATTACAGACACAATCATGAAACGACTCAATGTGACATTTTTTTATAGATACTGTTTATCATTTCATTTAAAATCGGAGTTTTTACAAAGGCACGGTCCCAAAAATCTAGAAACATATAATGTGATGATTACATGTTTTTGCCTATCTTCAAGTCCATGCCACTCCATGCTTAAGTTGCTTAAATGCCTCGAGACAAAACATGCATTAAAAAGGTTGTCAACACAAGGTTGAGTGAAATTATAGGAGTGAAATTCATAGGTTTTGAAATGTAATGTTGAATACAAGTTATAGCGTAATAATTAATTGGCTTAAGCATAATTTCATGGATATAGTATGGAAAAACAGTATTATCATGGAGAACCGTGAATATTATTGGGTTGAATGCAAGTTATTTATTAATGGTAATAATTGCAACGAAATTTCAATGTATCATGGAAAATCAGGGTAACATTATGTTTGCATCTAAGCCTAATGACCATCAATTCATTAACAGGGAAGATCACCGTAGTGATTTGGTTATGGACATCTATGGTAAACTTGCCCAACGGTTACCTAATTGGACAATTATATTCGTTTGGCTACACTGCTATGATTGGGTCTTCAACGGGAGCCGTCACCCCCAATAGATCTATTCACAATATTCGCATTCACTCACAATGCAAGTAATTAATGGTTCATGATATGGAAATAATGGCACTGGAAGATACTTAGGCAATAATATATCTGGATAGCATACAGTTGGAAAAAAAACACTTGCATTCCATGGTTTATATCTGGTATCATGGTTTTTATAAAGTATTAAAAGATTGAAATATGGGGTTTACTGAATTTATTAAGTCTTTGAAAGTATCACATTGTTTACTAGATAAATGAGTAGATAAAGAGTTTTGTAATTTCTGCATGTATCCCCCTCGCGGGTTTATAAAACGTGTAAATAAGTAAAGGCGAGGTTATGAATCTCACCTGATATGGAAATCTGATTAACGGCAAAAGTATATCAAAGGAAAGGCGTCTTTATGGTAGTACGACGTTATCTACTCGGGAAAAAAGTTATATCAAACTTGAAAGTAAGCTAGCTTCGTTTCACGTAAACCAGGGTTAATTTTGTCGAGTTTAGGAGATTGTACTCTAGATCTTTGATTCTAAAAAATTTTAATATTGTATATAAGTTTGATTTGAGAGAGTTTGGTTTTATCTGTTATCACTATTCGGGCCATCTAATTCAGAAGTCATTACAGTAAACGTTATTGAGGAGCTTGGGGCACTTTAAATCGTAAACCAACAACTCAGTAAGAACGTTAATACCTAAGATGAAAACCTTCATTATATGATAGCTCCACAATGTATTGTGATCCGATATAATCGGTTTTAAGCGTTTTGATCTATTATTTTGAAATGATAGGCACGACAATGCGTTAATTATTAGTTGAGTCTTGTTGATGTTTTGAAATGGTTTTTATATTTTTTCAAAATGTTCATTTTAGTGACCCTTCAGAAACAAAAAAAAATGGCAAAATTATACCCTGGGTTTGCACTTTTACGAGTTTATAGTCCCTTCAAAGTTTAAAGATTTACAAAGTAAAACCTTGCTACTTTGAAAAGTGAATAATTGACCCCTGTGTTATAACTCTTTAGAATCTATGGCAAAAAATGTCCTTTTGTACTTATAAAGTTTTCAAATTGTTACGGTATTTATTTTTTTTTTTATACCTTTGCATGGAAAAAATGATTACAATTACAAGTCCAAAATTCATAATAATGATATTTTTCAATATGAAAGTAATTTACAGGTTATAGCTTTTTAATATAAGCTAAAATATGAATATTTAACATAATGAAAGTTTAAAATAACGATTCGTTAAGCTGTAGAAGCAAAACAGGGTCTATTGGGTTTCAAAACGAGACTGCACTGGTTTTAAGTTCAAATTCCTTCAAGGATACTTGACTTAAAGTTTGTTTTATTAATATTAGTTAAGAATGTTAAAATTGGTATTTATAACAATTTTTAACATTATAAACATTTTGTTTTATGAAAACATAATTTAGGGTTTCGGGGTTCTATTCTTTTGGCATTTAATTGGCTTTTATTAGGCAAAATCCCGGGTAAATTAGTATACAATTAAGCAAATATCAGCTTCTGAACAACTCGGTTCAGGACCTAGACTTTAATGTATGACTCTTGCAATACCCAGTTCAGGACTCGTTCCAAACCCTCTTCCTTCAGCACCATTTATACCACCATCGAGGCATGAATGGGATCTTATGTTTCAACCAGTGTTTGATGAGTTCTTCTCTCCTCCAGCTAGCGTTGCCTCTCTAGTTCCTATAGAAGAAGCTCCTACTCCTGTTGAGTCAACTGGTTCACCTTCCTCAACAACTGTTGATCAAGATGTACCCTTACCAAGTACCTCACAAACTACTCCACAATCACAATCCCAAACAATTCCTCTCTGTGCTAAAGAAGAGTCACATGACCTTGAGGTTGCACATATGAGTAACGATCCTTATTTTGGCATTCCAATTCCAGAAACTGTTTCTGAAAAATCCTCATCATTGGATGTTATTCCTACTAATGTGCACTCAGACGCTCCAATCTTAGAACACCTCAGTAAATGGATAAAAGATCATCCGTTACAAGACATAATTGGTGACCCTTCCAGACCCGTTTCCACAAGACTCCAACTACACGAACAAGCCCTATTCTACTACTATGATGCCTTCCTAACTTCAAAGATGCACTAACTCAGTCATGCTGGATTGAGGCTATGCAAGAAGAGCTACATGAATTCGAACATCTTGAAGTCTGGGAACTCGTTCCTCGTCCAGATAAAGTGATGGTTATCACCTTAAAATGGATATATAAGGTCAAATTGGATGAATTGGGGGGGAATCTTGAAAAATAAAGCAAGATTGGTAGCTCGTGGATACCGTCAGGAAGAGGAAATTGATTTTGAAGAATCCTTTGCTCTTATGGCTAGACTAGAAGCTGTTCGTATATTTCTCGCGTTTGCTGCTCATATGAATATGATCGTCTACCAGATGGATGTAAAGATGGCACTTTTGAATGGTATTTTGCGTGAAGAAGTCTACGTTAGCCAACCGGATGGAGTGGATCCAAACAATCCTAATCACGTATACAGACTGAAGAAAGCTCAATATGGGTTAAAACAGGCTCCACGCGCGTGGTATGATCTATTGTCATCGTTTCTGCTATCCCAAGGATTCTCCAAAGGCACGGTTGATCCCACATTGTTCATTAGCAGAAAAGGCAAAGATATCCTCCTGGTACAAATCTATGTTGATGATATTATTTTTGCTTATACTACTACTGAACTATGTAATAAGTTTTCTGAGATATTGTGTTCCAAATTCAAGATGTCAATGATGAGTAAAATATCATTTTTTCTAGGACTACATATTTCACAGAGTCCCGAAGGCATCTTTTTAAACCAATCAAAATATGCTCTAGAATCACTTAAGAAATACGGAATGAAATCTTGTGACCCAATGGATACTCCAATGGTGAAGAAATCCAAACTAGATGCGAATACATAAGGGAAAGCCGTTGATCCTACACATTATCGTGGCATGGTTGGCACCTTTATGTATCTAACATCCAGTAAACCAGACCTGGTATATGCTGTCTGTATGTGTGCTCGGTATCAGGAACGACCTACCGAAAAGCACCTACATGCTATAAAAAGAATCTTTCAATATCTAAAAGGAACCGTCAATCGGGGACTATGGTATTCGAAGGATTCTCCTATTGCTCTAACAGCTTTTGCAGATGCTGATCACGCGAGTTGTCAAGATACAAGACATAGTACATCTGGAAGTATGCAATTGTTGGGAGATATACTTGTTAGCTGGTCATCAAAAAGGCAGAAAGCGCTGCAATATCCCGTACGGAAGCTGAATATATAGCCTTGTCCGGCTGTTGTGCTCAAGTCCTTTGGATGAGATCACAACTTACCGACTATGGCCTTGGATTCAATAAAATTCCAATGTACTATGATAACAAAAGCGTTATTGCCTTATGCTGCAACAATGTTCAACATTCTCGATCAAAGCATATCGACATCAGATATCACTTCATAAAAGAGCAAGTGGAGAATGGAGTCGTCGAGCTTTACTTTGTCAGAACGGAATATCAGTTGGCGGACATCTTCACCAAGGCTCTATGTCGAGAAAGAATTGAATTCCTTATCGACAAGCTGGGGATGAGAAGTTTTACTCCTGAGACTCTGAAAGAACTGGCAGATGAAGCTGAAGAATAGTGGTGGTACCTATTCTTATATCCTCTGTATAATATGTATATATAAAATCACAAAAACACAAAAAGATTTTTTCATTTCTTTATAAAAATTTTTATAAAAAACTAAATACAAAAATAAAAAATAGAATAAAATAATTTTAAAATATGGATCGCTTTGGCATGTCTTCTGAAAATCGATAACATTTACGGCCTTAGAAATGTCATTTAATAATGATACGAGGTTGTAAATGAAGTTCGAGCAGAAGTTCAAAAGCTTTTAAAACATGCCAAAAATGGCTTGCTATTATTTTCGATAGCAACCCGGTCATCATCTTAAAGGCAAGTATTTCAAAAAGAAAACTTGACCTCTCAACGGTTAAAATTTATTCTCTAGCTTGGTTACATTTATGACCATGCAAAGGTTTGTTCGATTACTTTGATTCACAACCGTGCTTTTTATATCTTCTAAGGGTATGTGTCATTTGCGCTTATTTGTGTTAAAATAGAGAAATCTTTTTGTTATGGTGATTGTTCTTCAGAAATAATATAATCAATCTTCAGAAGATTGATCAGAAAAATCATTTCAAAGGACATATGACCACTCAAACAACGACTACACTCTTTAATAATAAAAAGGGTCATTGTTTGAGGGGGTGAAGCGAGAAGAGGTCAAATATTTCTTATATCATTAATTTGTGATAAATAGGAAACGGCTTTTTAAACAATAATGGAGTGAATAATTAAAGGGGAGTGAATTAATTTTAACTCAATTGGGCTTTATTTTTGTTATGTGTTTAATCCTTTAGGGGTATTATGGCAAAATGTAAGACGTATTCTTGATATCTAAACCTTAGGGACTAGTTTTGCCAATAGGGAAACTACTTTTTTCCGTAGGTAAAGTTTATTAGGAAAATTGAAGTTCTAGTAAACCATAGGGGGCATTTATGCCAAAACCCAAAAGTTTTAAACATAAACACCCCCATCGTCCCTTTCTCTCACACGACTCAAACCAAAAGCTCAAAACCACCATTGTTAATTTTTAAGACCTTTAAGAACTCGTTCTGTAACACCCCGATCCGATAAAGAGACCAGGAGTCACGTTATGGTGTCATATCAGAACATATAAACGCAAGCGGAAGACTTTATTAATCAAAATACCAAGTCATAAAATAAAATGACTTTTCCAACTTGTATTAAATTCAATCCAAAGTCCAAATGAAAGAAAGAATCTTGAAAAGGGAAAGGTCTTAAAAACACTAATCATTAAAAAGGGTTCCTTCTAAAGGTGGGTCCTCTAAAAGGCTTCCTTAACTCTCAACACTCATATTCCCAGCCTTTTCCCGCTCTAGTCCATGCGCAGGAAACCGAAACGAGGTTTGAGCTAACGCTCAGTGAACAGATATAACTTATAAAACGGAAAATAAAATGAAGGTATTTGAACGTAAGGATCTCGAAATCTGCTAAAAACAAAATGTCTACTAAATAATAAAAGCGTATGATTAAGAATTAAAGTAACAATGGAACAGTGCCACGGAGATCGAAAACAAAAGTTAAAGCATGCCACACGATTAGACACACATAATCCCCTTACTCGTATCACTATCATATCTTATAAAATTGTACATGGAGGCTGCAGACTCCGATGTACCCTACAAAATGTGAATGAGGTGTATTGCACACACAACAACCATTCACCTGAACTGACGGAACAAAGTACTAGGTTGACATCCATACGCTCCCTGCAAAACTTAGTTTTATTCTATATACACAAGCACTATGGCTCGATGTTTACGAGCATAGATAATCAAATCTATAATAAGTGCAATACAAAAAGGGTACACTCGTGGGCACTAATCACACTGTCCACAGATAGAGAGTCAATGCCATTGGTGCTGTGCAATGACATGGTCTAGTACCTCCATGTATAGAATTACAAACTAGATCGAGATAAGAATTAAAGCAAAGATATAACGTGAACAAGTTTCGAATAATCCAAATATGGAAACGAAATCTAGAAAGCATCTATTCAATACAAAGAAACCAACAGATTAATACAAGCGAATATCGATCTCAATTGGATTTTTCAATATCACATGAGTCACGATTTTAGATAACAAATCTAAGGAATGTCAAGCGAATATTCAATTAGATCAAGGAGTCAAATGAGATGTAGTGTCCCTTACTATAAGGGACAGATTTTATTGTACCTTAACGAAATAAAGCAAGCGGAGAAAAATGAAACTCGAAGACAAAAGAATCACCAACACACCTTCACTGAATTCTACAAGAAAACCCATGATTTACATGTCATTATCATATCTTATTTTATAAGTTTTTTCACTTGAATCTTACATAATAAAGTGTACTTGACCCAATATTAAGGTTTCAAAAAATTTCAGATTTTAGACTTCTTATCAGGTAAGTTTATCATACATAAATGACCATAATAAACATCTTCTAAAATTACACCAATAAATTACAGAGGTTCCTACATATGTCTTTTACACCCATGATCATTGGTTTTACTTTTTTTCCATGTTTTAATATTCCTTTGACCCTTGTTACAAAAACTGACCGAATTTTGACATGACAGTAACTTGAAAAGTTGACGCGTAAAAACCCTACTTAGACAACTCAAAAAATTCTAAACAAAATCTTGAATGTAACTAATATCATGAAGATTTACCAAAATTAAAATTTTAGAAAGATATCTCATTACGGTTTTGGTTTTCGAAACCTAAAATCAAACACTAAACTGGAATTTTTCGGATAGAAATTCCTGATTCGACACTCTATTCTTTTTAAATCTAAAAATCGACCTTCCAGAACTCAATTATACCATTGAGGCCGATTTTTCCAGAAACTAGACTCTTTGAATTTAACTTTAGGCTCAAGAATAATTTTAAAACCAATTTTTATCATTAGATATATCCGTGAACATGACCTAAAATTTCTTGACCCAGAATTATTAACCATGAAACCCTAATTACAACCCCATCAAGACAACCCTGGGTTTTCAAATCTTGTAGTTTATTAATAACTCATTTAATTGATCATCTTAGGGTTTCATAAACATGTAATTAAACCATTTTAAATTAGATTAAACCCTACAATTTAACAAGATTAAGAACACATGTTTTCTTTACAATCTTTTAGGTTTTTATGAAAACTTCATATGTGAATACATGGAATACAAGTGAAACAAGGACATGGAATACTTACGAAGATTAAGATGGGTTCTTTTACAAGCAAGAACAAGAACCCACACTAGAACACCAAAGTATTGAACAAGAACCAACCAAAGAATTACACCACAACACTCAAAACTTGAATAACCAACCGATCCACATACACCCTTCTTACCTCCTTTGCAACTTCTTATGGATGAAAACACAAGTTTTGAAGTAAGTTTTTGAGAGAATAATGGCTGGAGAGAGAATATGGCCCTGGCTATATTTAAGAAGATAGTGGAGGGGAAGAACACAAATAACTTTCTTGCGAAATAAAGATTTTATCTTATTTTCTCTACTCACTATTTTCACTAAAATAAGCTGAGCTTCAAAATAAAAGATTTGGTAAATAATACTCACCATACGGGAACGGGTCTAATGAGGAAAAGAGGGGAGACAAAACATTTTTTATCATTTTGAAGAATTTACACAATATTTGCAAAACCTTTTTACTCTTATTTCTTAAAAAAAAATTAAATTTGTTTTATAACAAAAAGGAAAGTAAAATAAACCAAAATACAAAATCAAAATATATTCCTAGGGAGTGGGGCCGGATTTTATATTTATAAAATTAGGGAATTATTATTATATATACTATATATATATATATATATATATATATATAATATATATATATATATATATTTTATATTTATTATATATATTATATCATTCTCAAAACTAGATATCTTATTAGTATTAATTAATAATACCCCACTAATTAATTATAACCTAAGGTTTTAATTCCAAATTAAACTTTAGGTTATATTTCAAATTAACAAAATGAAATGAAATTCAAATTTTTGGGTTTTACAACTCTTCCCCTTTAAAAGAAAATTTCGTCATCAAAATCGAAATTGAAATAGGTAGATGAATTCAGGGTTATTCAGATTACCAAAGATGGCACGATTTGGTATGACAAACGATAGGGGTGCGATGAACAGTCAACTAATTCATACCAAGATTAATATCGAAGTCACTCATTTCTAAGAAAAGAAATTTAGCAAAACGAATCTTATCATCAAAATAAAGCCGACAGTTCTGATATTCGTTGTCAGACTTTTCATAGGCGTAGATATCGATAAGGTATAATTAAGTTGCGTAAGGAAGATGCTAAGATGCTTAGCAATTGAAACAGAAATCATAGAATGTGTTGCAACCGTATCAAATAAGACAAAACAGCACGACCATTCAAGAAGAGAGTTCCCGAAACGGTACCTGAAGAGTTAGCCGCTTGATCCTTGGTCGAAGAAAATACTCGGTCAACGAATAAAACAATGAAGACAATTTAAAGTTAAGATCAAAATATGAAAGGAAGCGATCATATCAAAACCTAATTATAACCATCTCTCACGGTATAAACAGTGAGTTCTACTGGGCGTAATCCTGGCAGCTCTGATACATATTGTAACATCCGCTCGATAGAGAGACCAGGAAGTCACGTTATGGTGTCAGATCAGAACTTATAACGCAAGCGGAAAACTTTATTAATCAAAATAACAAGTCATAAATAAATATGACTTCAAACAGTATTAAATTCCAACAAAGTCAAATGAAAGAAATTTACAAAAGGGAAGGTCTTATAACCACAATCCAAATAAAAGGGTTCTTTAAAGGTGGGCGTCCTCTAACAAGCGCCTAACTCTCAAACACTCATATACAGTTCCCGCTTGATACCTGCCACAGGAAAAGAAAACGCGGCTGAGCTAACGCTCAATGAACAGATATAATAATAATAACGGAAAATAAAACGAAGGTTTGAACGAAATGGATCTCGAGAATATGCTAAACAAATATCATACAAAATAATAAGCGATGATTAAGAATTAAGGATAACAAAGGAGTGCCCACGAGCTCGAAACAAAAGTCTAAAGCATGCCACACGCTTAGACTACATAATCCAACATAACTCGTATCATATCAAATCATATAAAATTGTACATAGGAGCTGCAGACTCTAGATGTACCCTACAAAATGTGAAATGAGGTGTATTGCACACACAACTATTCACCTGAACTGAACGGAACAAAGTACCTAGGATGCATCCATACGCTCCCTGCAAAACAAAGTTATATTCATATACACAAGCACTATGGCGAGTGTACGGACATATATAATCAAATCATAATAAGTGCACATACAAAAGGGAACGCCGTGGACTAATCACACCGCCACAGATAGTGTCATGCTATTGGTGCATCAATGACATGGTTATGGTACCTCCATGACTAGATACAAATACCTCGGGCAAGATTAAAGCAAAGATATAAGTGAACAAGTTTTGAATAACCCAAATATGGAAACGAATCTAGAAGCATATTCCAAACGAGAACCAACAGATTCATACAAACGAATATCGAATCAACGGATTGTCAATATCACATGAGTCATGATTTCGGATAACAAATCAAAGGAATGTCAAACGAATATCAAATAGATCAAGTAGTTAAATGAGAATGAAGTATCCTTACTAAAAGGACGGAATATCTGTACCTTAACGAATAAGCAATCAGAGAGAAATGAACAAGAAGACAAAAGATCACAACACCTTCACTGAATCTACAAGAACCCATGATTACATGTCATTGTCTATCTTATTTTATAAGTTTTATCACTTGATCTTACCATAAATAAAGTTTACTTGACCAAATTAAGGTTTCTAAAAATTTCAAATTTTGACTACTTATTCAAGGTAAGTTCCCATACATAAATGACCCATAAACAAACATTCTTCTAAAATTACACCAACAAAATTTCAGAAGGGTTCATACATAATTGTTCTAATATCCACTCCATGATCATTGGTTTTATTTTTTCCATGTTTTTTTTTTAATATACCTTTGACCCTTGTTAACCAAAACTGACTCGAAAGTTGACCTTGACAGAAAAAAAAAGAAATAATACACCTTTTTTGAGAAATGGTCTGTTGTGATGCATTTAAAAACCCCAAATTAGACAACTCATAAATATTCTGAAAACAAGCCTTTATATGAATGTGAAAACTTAATTTCTGAAGATGTACCAAATAAAATTCCCAGATAGACAGAGCTAACCCTTACGTTTTTTTTTCTTTTTTTTCGTCGAACTAAAAATCTACTATAAAAATGAATTTTTCGGATTGAAATTCCAGATTCGTACGCTAATCTTATAAATCTAAAAAATCGACCCCTTCCTGAACTCCATTTAACTTTTGTGGCTTTGGTATTTTTCCAGAAATTAGGACTCTTTGAATTTATAATTTAAGGCTCAAGAAAGCAATTATCGTTTAAAAACCAATTTTTATCATTAAGATATACCCCGTTTGGAAAATGACCTAAAATTCTGCGAATTATTAACCATGAAAAACCCTAATTATCCCTAATCAAAACCAACCATAGGGTTTATTATCCTGTAGTTTTTATTAATAACCCCATTTAATGATCATCTTTGGGTTTCATTAACATTGTAATTTAACCATTTAGTTAGATTTAATACACATATCATTTTACAAGATTAAGAACAACTTGTTTTCTTTACAATCTTTTGGTTTTTATGAAACCTTCATATGAGAATCATGGAAACAAAGATGAAACATAGGAACTTGGAATACTTTCAAAGATTTAGCTGGATACATGAAAACAAGATACACTCACACTAAGAACACCAAATAATTGAACCAAGGAATACCAAGAATTACACAACAAAACACCAAAACTTGAATAAAAAACGGAACACCTACACTTCTAAATCAGAAAAATATAAAAAATATGGATCTCTGGCATGTCTTCTGAAAATCGATAACATTTACGGCCTTAGAAATGTCATTTAATAATGATACGAGGTTGTAAATGAAGTTCAAGCAGAAGTTCAAAATCTTTTAAAACATGCCAAAAATGGCTTTCTATTATTTCCGATAGCAACTTGGTCATCTTCTTAAAGGCAAGTATTTTAAAAAGAAAACTTGACCTCTCAACGGGAATTTATTCTCGGGCATGGTCTACTTAATGACCATGCAAAGGCTTGTGATTACTTTGCATCACAACCCGTGCTTCCTATATTCCATAAGTGTACATGTCAGTGCACTTATGTGTTAAAATAAAAGAAATCTTATTTTTATGGTGTTGGTGTTAAAAATAATATAATCATCTTTAGGTTTCATCCAAAAAAACATCTTCAAAGACATTTGACCACTCAAACAACAACTACAACTCTTTAAATAGAAAACGAGTCATTGTTTGAGGGGGAGAAAATGTCAAATGTCTTCTTTATAAAATCAATTTTTTGATAAAAGGAAACGGCTTTAAACAATAACGGGTGGATAATTAAAGGGGAGTTAATTAATTTTAACTCAATCGGGCTTTATTTGTTATGTGTTTAATCCTTTAGGGGTATTATTGCAAAATGCGAAACTTATTCTTGATTTCTAAACCTTAGGGACTAGTTTTGCCAATAGGGAAACTACTTTTTGCCTTAGGTTAATTTTATTAGGAAAATAGAAGTTTCACTAAACCTTAGGGGGCATTTTTGCCAAAACCTAAAAGTTTTTAAACAAAACCCCCTTGCCTCGTTCCTTATACACACACGAACACACTCACTTTCCTCCATTGTTGAATTTTCAAGACCTTCAAGAAATCACTCAACCTACGTTTAATCCTTAAGGTATACTTGTATTAATGCTTAAACACCTTTCAATAGACCTTAATTGTGGATTTATACTCGAAAACCCCTAAAAATTGACCTAACTTTTATCACCTTGAAAAGTGCTTGAAACATCAAATTGATTGAGGGGATTTGGTCCTATAGGGGTCTAGAACATGTACCTATAACAGGTTTTAATGGGGTTAACATATGCATGTGTATTGAATGATTCTTGTCTTCGAAAATTTAGGAATGGGTCAAAAACGCGTAAAAGTTCATGGGTTTGTGCTTAAGAACGATAAACTAAGTGTTTGTGAGTGTTTGTTTGAATTTAAACATGTCTTAACTACAAAATTTAGCTTATTTGGGTTATTCGTGTTCTTATGAGACGAACAAAGCAAAAGTCATGATTTTTATGGTTAATTCATGTTGAATTTTATGTTAGTTTAATTCTATGATGCTATATGATCATGTTTGAATGGATTTGGATGCTCAAAAGTGGATAAAAATGTTGGTGTAATGTATGCCTAGGCGAATTATACCTAGGCGAGTTATACACACTCATAATTTAGGTGAGTTATACGCCACAAGCTAGGCGAGTTACACACTTGTTAGCTTATGCGAACTATACATGTACCCTTAGGCGAATTATACTCACTGGACTTAGGCGAATTTTACGCCTTACTTTAGGCGAATTATATGTCATGTCTTAGGAGAACTATACGCCTTACGTTAGACGAATAATACATCCTGATTTAGGCGAACTATACATGTTGTAGTAGGCGAATTATACACAACTATTTAGGCGAACTATACATATTGTAGTAGGCAAATTATACACAACTTTTAGGCGAACTATACATGTTTTCACTAGGAGATCTAATCATGTAATGGTTGTACTCAAATCTCATAATCTTGGTAATCTAAGTATAATTATTCCTTAAAATGTCACTTAGTGATTGAATTTAGGTCTAGTTTTCCTTAGAATTTTTTTTTGTGATTACCTTGCTTTCTATATATTTCCTATAGTTAGTGTGTTATATGATTATGTGTGTCTCCCGGTTTCATGTTAATTGTCATGTGTATTAATTCTATGCCTAGGATTTGTATGCCTAATCTAGTGAAAATCAGTCTTGCATCTATAATCGTTCTTCATGATCTAGATTGTCCTTCAGTGAAAATATTTGTCTGTATATGAACTGTATGTGACTAATCTTAGCAGAATCATGTCTTCCATCACTACTCAACAAACCAAACTTGATCTGGAACTTATCCTAAAGAGAAAAGGCTTGAGATTGGAAAATGCAATGGAAGACTTAATCCTGGAAAGAAACAAAGAGAGCCTACATTTTAAGTTGTCCTGGATGCTCTTGCTCTTACTCCATGCTATTCTGCATTTCTCATCACTGCAGATGTTCCTGAAGTGTACATGCACCAATTCTGGGATACTATCCACAAATATGAAAATTCCTACAGGTTCAGAATGGACAAGAAAAAGAAATTCGACCTCAATTGGGAAATCTTCAAAGACATCTTTTAGATCTGCCCTAGAGTTCATGGTCAAAACTTTGATGCACTTCCAGCTGATGAAGATATTGTGTCTTTCTTCAAAGAACTTAGTCATACTAGAGAAATCAAATCAATCATCGATGTTGTTGTTGACCAGATGCATCAACCTTGGAGAACTTTTGCCATTATCATCAACAGAAGTTTATCTGGAAAGACAACTGGTCTAGACAAGCTTCGTCTTTCTAGAGCACAGATACTTTAGGCAATGTACTATAAGAAGAATGTGGACTACGTTGAACTACTTTGGGAAGATTTCACTTACCAGATTGACAACAAAGCTCACAAAATGGAAGACAAGATGTACTATCCTCGATTCACCAAAGTGATCATTCACCACTTCCTTACTAAAGACAAGACAATCTCCAAAAGAAACAAGATTGGCATGCATACCTCCAGAGATGACTATCTGATAAACACGTTGAGATTCGTCTCTTCAAAGGAAGAATCTCAAATTTATAGAGCTCGACTTCCTAATTCTATGACAAATCCTGAGATGCGGGAAACTAAGGCTTACAAGACTTACCTTGGCTATGCTACAGGAGTTACACCTCCTAAGAAGGCACGAAAGTTCAAGAAACTTGCTTCTCCTAAACTCTCTACTGTCCCAGCTTTACCTGAATAACCCACAAGGAAGTCAAAGAGA
Organism: Tanacetum coccineum; assembly: GCA_026074375.1. Taxonomy (NCBI): domain Eukaryota; kingdom Viridiplantae; phylum Streptophyta; class Magnoliopsida; order Asterales; family Asteraceae; genus Tanacetum; species Tanacetum coccineum. The sequence goes on from BQNB010012320.1 coordinate 78,136, forward strand.
GTTAAGAGACCTGCCAAGAAGTATTCTGATGCGCCAACAGCATGTATTGTCTTTGTCTAAGAAGAAGGAAAAGATAACTGTTGAGAAACGCAAAGGAATTAATTTGCTCTCTAAAGTGGGATTAACTAAAGACGCTCAGTATGAAGAAGTTCGCAAGAAGAGTTTGAGGGACTTTCACAAGACTCATCCAAGTAGTTCTGGTACTGTTACCAAACTTGCTCCAAGTGCTGCTAAAATCAAACCTTCTGTTACAAATGAAGGAACTGGTGCGAAATCAAGGGTTCCCGATGTGACTGAAGAAGAATCAACTGAAAGTGAAGCTGAATCTTGGGGAAGGGATGAAGATGACAGCAATAATGATCGTGAATCTAGAAGTGAAGGAAGTGATTAAGAGATAGACAGTGATGATGATAATACCCAATCTGAAAGTGTAAAAGGATCAGATTCCGAGCATGAAACTGATGAAAATGAAACGGGTTTTGAATCTGATCAACAAGAAGTGAATGAAGAAGATGTTGAAGATGATGAAGAGGAAAAGGATGACGAGCTTGTTAAAACCCCATCCAACTCTACTGATGATGAAGATGAAACCAATGTTGAAGATTGTTAATACAAATAATGCCTAAAAACGTTATTTATATTTTTCGACCTCTCAACGTTTTGATAATAACAAAATGTAAAAACGTTTATAATAAAAATAAATGTTTACAAATTATTAAATGTAAAATTTCATTTCTAAGATTAGTGATCACTTAAGGTATGGACAAACAAAATAATTAAGCATGATTAGTGATCAAGAAATATTTTTCTCTTAATCGTCACTTTTAATTCTACAAAAGTATTTTTTCAAAAATACTTTTACAAAATATTTTCTAATTAAAATAAAAAGTTTTATTAAAAACAAAAAATTTGAAATTCAAATTTTCCCCTCAAAATGAAAGCTTCTACACCAGATACAACATTCCCCATAAAAAGACAAAAAAGGGAGCGGAGTCTAGGCGGCGGCCCCCTTATAGGCCCGGCGGCCCCCTTATATATAAGGGACCGCCGGGACCGCCCCCAGAGAGCCGTTAGGATTCCCTGCCTATAAATACTGCTCCATTCCCAGTAGAAAATCATTTCTCTTTGCACTAAATTTTTCAGTCTTTTCTTTCTCTCTCTAGACCTTCTTTCTCTCACTAAAACTCTTGATCACTAACATACTTAGATTTTGTCTCAAGTGATCTAATCTCTTCTTCTCATCTTTTCCCTCTCATTTAAGTGCAAGAGAAGGACACTCGTATTCATCAAGAAACGAAGTGTTAATTAGTGATCTCTC
>BQNB010012321.1:2718-79452 GCA_026074375.1 Tanacetum coccineum
ATATTTATTCAATATTTATTGATTACGATCACATTAATCAATTTCACACTTATATGTTTAGAAACTAGCTTAAAGACCCGTGGACTCACAAGGTATTTTAAAGAATTTTTTTTGTAAGAAGTAAGATATATATGAAAAAATAATCGAACGTAAACATGTTCCGTTAATATATGAAAGAAATAATAAGAGAATACGTGAATTATTTGATAAACATTTGAGTTTGTAACAATTATAATAATAAACGTTCATGCAGTTTCATCTTTAACTTTGATAGTCTTGAATAGCAAATAATGTATGTGAGCACCAATCAAGTTAATATCCAATGTCCATTCCATGATCACCTAATAGTCAATAAAATATGCAAGTAAAAGTAGATTGTGATGAATAATCGATTAGAATTTACAATATGGTAAAAGACATTTTAAATACAAATTGTACATACCTCTTGAACCTTGTTCATATACCTTGTAGTACTTTGTATTCCAGTTTAATATTTGAATTTCACGGTAAAAAATTTGGTTTATAGCAATCAAAATACGTGCATGTATCATCTTGTTCAACAGGTAGATAGTCTTAAATATGAAAAGTAGCCCATGCTCATTCTGTAAACACATAACAGTTTGAGAAAAACAAAAGTAAGCGATAAGATTATGTAAACTAAAGAAACCGTACGAAAAAAATTAGCTATATAGATGTACACACTTGTTCATGTTAGATCAAAGGCCTTGAAATACTTTTTGGTAGACAATATTTCTAGTACTTTTTGATGTATTACCATCTTCATCACAAATGACAACCTTCCAACTGCGTTTGGTTTTTATCTTTGAAACAACTTATAGACCCGTGGAATTATGGGTATCTTTAAAGGAAGTATACTTTAAGGAGTTATGTATGTGAATAAATTAACAAATAACAATGAACGTAAATAAGTTTTATTATTTTTTGAAATGAATAATAAGTAAAATGTGAATTATAAGATAAACATTTTGGTTTGTAACTAACAAAATAATAAACGTGCATGTATTGTCTTCTCTAATCCGTAGATAGTCTTTAAGAGCAAATGTATGAGGTTAATGTCAAACACTTTTTAATGCATGTTTTTAATAATTGTGCAATATGGTGTTGTACGTTTGTGATTAATTAAGGTAGTCCACATAAGAAAATTTAATGGGATAATTAATTTTTGTGCATGAGAGAGTTATTCAAAACCTTATTTTATTAGATAGCATATAGAAGATATAGATGATTCGAAAAAAAATTAGATTGATTATTTAAAAACAAACACATCAAAGTAGATGGATTTCAATCAAAGATCAATTTGAATTGAATTATTAGGTTTATATCATAAACATAAAAATAATCGGCAATAATATAAATCAAATAGATTTCAACACAATTGAAGCTTACATAGATTATTTGGTCGAATCGAGGTTATGTGAATCACTGTAGATTGACATGTGAAGTTTGCAAAATAAAAAGTAAGAATAAAATTAGTTCAACCTATATCCAAATCACAACAGCATGTAATCCATGTACGATTGAATCAGTTGCTCATGTATTTGTTTTTGAATCAATGTTAGAGAGAGATTGGTTTAAATAGGTGTTAAAGAGAGATTGTTTATGAATATAGAATTGTAACTGATTGTAGAAGAGTGTAGAAGAAGAGTCAATTGCTCATGTATTTGTCTTGGATTTATTCAATACAACTAATCCTTTTACAAGCTAAGCAAGATCTATTCAAGTGGGATCAACACAAATCTTAGCCTCTCATGAGGTCATTACAATGGATCATATCTAACCACATCAATATCTTTAGCGAGTTTAAAATGTTGAATGTTTTTATCAACGGTTAACAAAATAGTTCAAAGGACAAATAATTACGTCCATCATTTTCTACATGGGTTCCACATTGGTGCTTGTGTTTACCATCTTCGGATGAGAGTTGTAGCTGCACAAAAGTACTTTATTTTTTACGCACAGATTACAACCAAAAGTCGGCTATTCACAAATGAAACACGACCTTTTTTGAGTTATGACGCTTCTTTAATGGTGATTTTGGACAGACGTACACAATTTAGAATGTTAAAGAGGATAAGAGTAAATCTTTTTGATTTACTATGTACTGCGAATGCAATGCGAACCTACTGCGTATGTATTTTACATGTATTTAATTTATGTACATTAGAAATCGGTATGTCTTCTTGTAGTAATTACTAATTCCCATTTATTAATGTATTTAATTTTAATTTTACCACTTTATTTTTGAAGATGTTACGAAGTTGAATAATTGCATACATATCCTTGGTACAAATATGCAATGCACGGGTACAATGGTTTTTATGCGTGTTTTATATGTATATGCAATTTTGCATCTTTGGAGGTGTATATGTGCAAGTGCCCCCATTATTTTCCAATGTTATTTCCATGTAGTGTGAATTCACAAAGTTGTTTACGGAGGTGTACGTCTCTCCTATTAATAGGTTCATATCAATCTTCTTTTCGTAGTACCATACCATCCTTTCCTCTGTGCTTTTAATATAATTGTACCATCACCATCTCTACAATGGCTACAACCTATTTTCAAAAAAATATACATGAGTGGCACGAAACACAAACTCATTGAGTTTCATATTAATCGAATTAACAAACTAAAAAACAAGAGGGAAGTTATGCTTCAAGACTATCAATTATGTATGGTAGAAATCAATCTAAAGAGGAAAGAACTCCAATTTGTTGAAGACGGATGTGATAATGTTTTGTAGAACTTAAAAAAACAAAAAAACAATATTGAGAAGTACAAGGAACATATAGAATATTTTAGAAAAATTTAGTACTTTGTGTGTGGTATCTTCTTTTGTACAACCCTGTGATGATTAATATTTGTTGCATTTTCTTTTGTACGACACTTGTTTTGTTGATGCACATTTCGATATATAGTTTACACCAATTGTCTATTATTGAATATTGTTTAACTTAATTAACGTGATGGGTATTTTTTTTGGAATTGTAAAAATGCAAGATAGCTCATATACGAACTGATAATATACGGCAATACATTCATAGATCATCGTATAAACCTACCTCAGTTTATACTAGAACTGAACTTGCATGACGTTTTTGAGGTCGTTGATATTACTTGGCTATAAATGCATACGTAGAGAAATGAGACGGGGATACATTTGACAATGTTGATTTTACATATCTTTGGTAATCATTAATTTTCATACACAATGGCATCTTCAAGAAATTCATCCAACATCCCTTTATAAAATCTTTTTACATAAATGGATGGATGATCTAAGTGTCCTCATCTCCTCAAATATGAAAGGCATCAAAAGGTTGTACGATCAAGTTAAAAATCTTCAAGGTTTGATTGAATGCAAACACTTTTGCATAGAAAATACATGCAAAGTTGTTGTTTAAAAAAACAGGTTGTTGTGAACATTATTTTGAGCCTATCACCTTCTTGTATGAAGACATTAAGACGATTTGGAGCTTTTAGGAAGCTACATTTGACATATGAAAAAGTTTGAAGAGATTGTACGTTAAAAAATATTATGTCAAAACATATGCTTAAAAAGCATGTAATTAGGATTGTTGTCTTTAGCTTGCTGTCAATAAAACTTTTGTATTATAATAATAAATTATAACTTGATGTGTCCATACTTATTCGTTAGCAATTCGCAATAAATCGTACAAAAACAAATGAGACTGTTGCGTGTTCTTCCCCATAAACTTTACGTCTATGTATATATGGAGAAATATAACCCAAACATATCATTGCTTCCAATGCACACTTACATATACATTATGCAAAAAATAAGCATGGTTCTTGAAAATCTTTGTTACCACAAAGGTTAATGACATATTTCAAGATAAACCACAAAGATCAACGACATTGTTTGTTCTTAATGTTGAAATAAATTATGGTTGGAGTGTGATGTCGGTAGTCAGTTACATCCATAAAGATCTACCGATGTTAGTTGTATTTGCTGCAAAAAGATCAAAGAGAGTGCTTGTCATTATTTATCATTTTTAAGCTCGCCAACGACAAGACATTATGTAATAATACCTTTAGTGGCATTAAAATCACCATGCTTATATGCCCATGTCATTGAACCATTAAATGTCTATGTTGGGACCATCTTTGACGGTCATCAGGGTGAGCAAAGGCTACCACATCGCCATTTCATAATTTTTTTGTGTAATCATGTCTACACCACTGTAGACGACAAGATTCTTCCCTTTTAGGATCGGGTGGAAACACTTTTTGATATGTAGTCTTTAACAATGTCAACACTGGTTTCACTGAGTATACTCAAAAAATATATACAAAGATGTGAAGTTTACAGTTGGAATGTATAGTAATCACAAACCATGTCATATTGTTTTGTAATAAAGTATTTCACATTTTTTACATTTACTCTTTGTTGTAATTTCCTTAGAATCAAAATAGACTTGTAATCGCAACAATGTCATACTAGATTTGTAATAACTTCACCTTTTTCGTGGATGTGAGGTTAACAAGACATGTTAGGTATCATTATATATTACGAATACTGATGCAATGTGTGAATCAACGTACCAAAAAAAATGTTGGTTGCAGTCATTGTAGAAAGATCAAAGACCACTAGTCATCATTTTTTATTTTCAAGCTTGCCAACAGCAAGACATTATGTAATTAAACTTTCAGTGGCATTAGAATCACAATGGTGATTTTATTATGCTTATATGCCCACCTCATCGAACAGTTATATGTCTATGTTAGAACCATCATCGACGGTCATTAGTGGAGCAAAGGATACCACATCATCATTTCGCCTTTTTGTGTAACCATGTCTAGACCATTGCAAACGACAAGATTATTCCCTTTTTGGACTGCGTGGAAACACTTTTTGATTTGTAGTCATTAACGATGTCAACACTCGTTTCACTCAGTATACTCAAATAATGTATACAAAGATGGAATGTATAGTAATCACAAACCATATCGTATTGTTTTGTAATAAGTAAGTCACATTTGTTACATTCACTCTTTGTTGTAATTTCTCTAGAATCAAAACAAATTTGTAATTGTAATAATCCCGTACTGGATTCATAATAACTTCACCTTGTGAAAAAGTATACAAAGATCAAAGAAAACACAGTTTTTATGAATTCAACCAACCTCCCCACTTATTTTATTCACAACATCAGTCTGTAACTTTAAATGTTACAATTGGTTTTGAGTTCAAGTACTGAATACAAACAAGAAAACTAATGAATGATCTTAAAATCTCAAGAAAGAGATAGTAAGATTAACAAAACAAAACTAGAGAGAAAACCTAATGAAAAAACGATTACAAGATTAAGATAAATAAAACTAAAAACCACATTATATAGCTACTCTATTTTAATCTTCAGACCTTCACTTTAGCTCCACAAGTTTCCAGATGTGACCAAATTAACCTTGCAGTTAAGAAACACTTCCAACAATAATATATATAACTTAAACATTTTACCTTTAATACCTTGAAACTTGAGTTAAGTTTTACTTTCAGTCCTTTCTTTAGGATCTTGCTTATTATTCTCAATATTCCCCCTTAAGCTGATCCTGAACATATCATATATACCCAGGTTTTTACAAAACCTGCTATGATCCACAACACTTAAACCCTTAGTGAATATATCAGCAATGTTATCTGCTAATTTCACTTTTACAGTCTTAACAACTCCACTTGCAACTTTTTCTCTCAAAAAGAATAGTTCTATTTCAAAATGCTTAGTCCTTTCATGAAAGACAGGATTGGCAGCAATTTGTATTGCAGAACTATTATCACAATGTAACGGCACAGGAAGAGTAGTATCAACATTCAACTCAGCAAGAATTTTTAATATCTAAATAACTCACTGGTTACACTATACATAGCTCTGTATTCAGCTTCTGCTGAAGACTTAGACAGCATAGACTGCTTCTTACTTTTCCAAGACACCAAACTTTCACCCATAAAAACCGCATAACTAGTTACAGATTTTCTAGTAACTTTTCATTTTCCCCAGTCAGAATCTACACACACCTTTAAGTTCAAATCATTTCCTTTGTTAAAAGAAATTCCTTTTCCAAGAGCATTTTTAAGATACCTTAAAACTTTAAAGGCAAGTTTCAAATGTGACTGCAAAGGCGCATGCATAAACTGACTAAGAACATGAACAACATAACATATATCAGGCCTAGTATGAGTCAAGTATATCAACTTTCCAACTAGCTTTTGATAGTTGTTAACTCTTGTTAAAGGAGAACCAACCTCAACAGCTTTAACTTTAGAAGATTTATTACTACCCTTTTTAGATTCAATAGGCATGCCACAGGGTTTACAAGCTAACATACCAAACTCAGCAAGAAGTTCTAAACAATACTTCCTCTGAGTTGAATACATATTTCCCCTGACTCCAAAACTCCTATTCCCAAAAAATACCTCAAAACACCAAGATCTTTTATCAAAAACTTTGTTTTCAAAAAATCTTTGAACTTGTTGATTTCACTTTGATTATTCCCTGTTACTACTATATCATCAACATAAACTAATAAGATAATAACTACTCCATATTTATTTATTGCTCTAGTAATTCGCTATACATGTGTTGTATATGTGCTAAGAATAATTAGACCCACATACCTTGTTGGTAGATTTTAGCTGATTTCAATTAGAAAGATTTATTTTAACTTATTTGCATCTCATTCGTATACAACAAGCAAACAAATTGAGTCACGTATTCAACACCAATCAACACCAAGTGGTCTTTCAAATGCGTGCTTCGAATTTGTATTGGGTTGGTAACTCAATCGCATTAAGTAACATCCTCGTAGTTGCTTTGATCTGATATTAAAGATGAAAAGTTTTATATTTGGTAACTTATGGATAGCTACAAAAGCTACAAACGTAGCTGCAGCTAGGCGTCAGGCATTAAATATACAAAACAAATGTGTTTAATATATTAAGAGTACTGCTATTTAGACCTATAACACATGCCTAAATACATGCCTAATTCATAAATCACTTGTACACTTGTATTATGTATTTTCTCTCTTTAAATTCCCACAAATTATTTTTTAAAATCAACCAACCAAATCATTGTTGGGTAATTATTTTCAAAAGAAACATAAGTCATTTGGGTTGAATCTTAGGAAGAAAAAGAGAGCTTTGTTGTGTTTTGGTGTTTACTACGAAATGGATATTAGTGATAATTTTTCTGTCACAAAACCATCGCTAATGAACCATCACAATGTAAAGACACGCCTGATCTTTTTGGTGATGATTATATCTGTCAAAAAGGTGTCACTATGCCAAGCATTGCGATTGTTCTTGTTGAAACTAATTAGCGACGGTTTTTTCTGTCGCTTAACCATCGCTAATCATACCTTTTTGTCAACCATTGTGACTGTTTGAATGGCCACGAGGCTGCCTATGTATAGTGCGCTATTTCAGCGTTTTTTGTGTCATCCAAAAAACCACATACAACCCTCTCTTTTGCATACCCGATTGCTATAAAATGATAATAGCGCTATAGAATTATTATTTATAGTGTCTTGGAATCCTTGATAACTCGGTAGTTCATCCGGATTATCACCACTTCATGTAGTGTTGATAATTGCTACATACGTTGCTTCATTGTATCTTGGGAGGCAATTCACCGGTAACCCAAAACACGATTGTTCGAAAGAACGGTAGGGGCAAAATTGCTTTAAGTACAGAGAGAACTCGCCTTGAAGTAACAAGTAGTAGTACAAGTTTACTATTGTAAAACCATCTTAATCAAACCCCGGAACTAACAATCTTAAAGCAATTTTCGAATCAAGATGGCATCTAATAACTTGATACAAATGTCAACCGACATCATGAAGTTAGACCTTTTCGATGGTGAAAGTTTCAAGCGTTGGCAAAAGAAACCTTGGTTGAATCCCGTAAATTTCTCAAGTTCGGAAATAACGATTTCATTCGACGTGGCCACATCCCCAATGCTATGCTGGATCCACTCTTGGACGTATATCAAAATTATCCTAGTGCTAGGGAACTTTGAAAAGCTCTCGAGAAACGCTTCTTCACGAAAGATGCAACAAGTAAGAAATTTATTGTTTTTAAATTTAACTTACAATAAGGTAGATAATTGGATGTTTTAAGTACAAATAAGTATGCTAAGGTTATTGGTAATCTTATGTACGCCATGATGTGTACTAGACCTGATATTGCTTATGCCGTAGAAAGATTAAGTAGGCATACTAATTTCTTGGGCATAGGAAACATTAGGATGTATGTAAAATCGAGTATTTTTAAATATGAAAGAACATCAGATTATGTTGGGGCATACAGCGAAGATCCATCAGTATTAGAAGGTTATAATGATTCAAGTTGGATAACTGATCAAGAAGACTACGCATCTACGAGCGAATGGATATTCACTCTTGGTGGGGGTGCAGTGTCTTAGGGATCAAAGAAACAAAGCTGTTTAATAGACTCTACTATGGCAGCAAAGTTTGTGGCATTGGCGTCATGCTGCAAAGAAGCAGAATGGCTACGAGACTTATAATAACCCATACAGCACATATATGCCGAAACTATGTTGCACAACTCTGATATGCATTGTGATAGTCAATCTACACTATCAAGAGCGTACAATCAAGTGTACAATAGTAAGTCCAGGCATATTGGACTTAGACACGGACAACTCAATCAGTTGATAAATGATAGGGTGGTCACCGTTAGTTTTTTACGATCTAGTAAGAACTTATCAGGTCCTTTCACAAAAGTACTACCAAGAAAACTGATTGAAAATACTTCGCAAGGGATGGGACTCAAGCCCATGTACAAGTAGTCACCCATGATGGAACCTTGTCTTGACGCTTGGTTATTCACCAAGTCTCTTGAGAAGTAAAAGTACATCATCCGAACGTGACTAAAGTTCTACGAATTTTAGAAATTACCATCCTAAGGTTAGTGGAACTTGGAACTGTAATGCAGTTAAAGGGTTAAACATAAACGTTCTTAAATGGGACTTTATAAACCACAAATTGTGTTGGATTGTTTTAAGTTACGAGAACAATCTTGATAAGGTCCACCTATCTGAATGTGGAAGTGAGGCCGCTTCCTATGAGCTGAAGGGCTTGGCATTAAAGCTTTTTGAGAAACTGAGATATAGACCCAAGGCCAGTTTTTTGGGTCAGCACAAAGTGGATTGAATGAACGAGAGGAAGGATATGCGTGAAGCATTTTTGTTTAACATATAAAAGAAGGTGGTTCAATGACTTTGGTTCAACCACTCTTATCCCAGTTAAGCTTGAGCGCTTTCACTACGTATCCATAACACCCCCGGGGATTTTTGAATCAGGTTAGGTCTTATGTGTTGTTTCAAAACCTATGTCTATTTTGAAAATGGTGGGGGATTGTTGGGTAATTATTTTCAAAAGAAACATAAGTCATTTGGGTTGAATATTCAGAAGAAAAAGAGAGCTTTGTTGTGTTTTGGTGTTTACTACGAAATGGATATTAGTGATAGTTTTTCTGTCACAAAACCGTCGCTAATGAACCATCACAATGTAAAGACACGCCTGATCGTTTTGGTGACGATTATATCTGTCAAAAAGGTGTCACTATGCCAAGCGTTGCGACTGTTCTTGTTGAAACTAATTAGCGACGGTTTTTTCTGTCGCTAAGTTGTCGCTAAACCGTCGCTAATCATACCTTTTTATCAACCATTGTGACTGTTTGAATGGCCACAAGGCTGCCTATATATAGTGGAAATATTCCAGCGTTTTTGTCATCCAAAACACACAAAAAAACATACAAACCCTCTCTTTTAGCATACCCGATTGCTATATATAATAGTGCTATAGAATTATTATTTATAGTGTCTTGGAATCCTCGATAACTCGGTAGTTCATCCGGATTATCACCACTTCGTGTAGTGTTGATAATTGCTACATACGTTGCTTCATTGTATCTTAGGAGGCAATTTGCTGGTAACCCGAAACACGATCGTTTAAAAGAACGGTGGTGGCGAAATTGCTTTAAGGACAGAGAGAACTCGCCTTGAAGTAACAAGTAGTAGTACAAGTTCACTATCGTAAAACCATCTTAATCATACCTCGGAACTAACAATCATTAGATACATTTGTAGGCATGATTAGTAGGCACAACAATCATTTTTCATATATTAAAGTACACAAGGATAGGGGTAATCTCGAAAGACCATAAAAATATCCATAGTTTTAGCAATATGCCACAAATTAAGTCAATTGTAAATACATGTCATTTAGGTGTGAGTTAAGTTTTCCATAAAACTAATAAGTTGAAATTATTGAATACACACTTTCTAATTTGGTGTTCATATAGACAGCTAAACGACAATCATGCAATGTTATCAATTTGTATATATGGTATGGCATGATAAACTCAAGGGAATTATGAATTTATGAAAAATACCATCTACACTAACAGCTGAACATGACATTTTATAATCATTTATTAGAAAAAAACTAGGCAAGATCCTCATCTAAAACTTTAAAGTTGAAATGAAGACTCTGCTCAGCCGAACTTGATGCATCAACCTTAAAATGGTGAGTTATCCGTTGAGATTTTGTATATTTTTCGGATATATAAAGATCAGAATCCTCAAATGTAACTTCATAATCTCCATGAATTATCTTTGTCTCATAGAAACCATTACCATCCGTGGTGGCTATAATGGTCGCCCCAAAGAATTCTTTAATGATCTGGTCCACGGCATTGCCTGTGGGCAAGTTCCTGAAATTGTTATCCGTTAAGCACATTCTGTAGCAGCCTTGTGGACTCCATGCTGACCATAGAACTATTCCATTCACTGATGGATGTGCATGAGCTTCTCTTAGAACTTGATCCAACACGGCTGCCTGTCATTCACATCACTTGTAAATCAAGATTGCATTTGATAAAACTAAGTAAATAAATAAAAATCACACACATCGATCCTCCCGTAGCAAATAAATAGTCATTATATTTTTAGAATCAGATGAAAGTTAGTGCGTTTGATACCTGATTCGGCCCTGGTTTAACATCTACTTCAGTGAGCCAAATGGATAGTCCTGAACTCGCAACCTTATCAATGGCAGATCTCATGTAAGGTATGTTGACATTGCTGAAATGACCTTCTAACCCGATTGATAACGGCCCTTTATAACCCCCATTCCAAATCTGTTTGAGTTTCCAAAGGTAACTATCAGGCGACGAAGCTCCATCCCCAGGTGATTCAATGGTATTAAAGTCATTCACGAACAAAGCAGCGTTTCTATCGAGAGATCGAGCTGTTGTGTAGAAACTTGAGGGAGCTTTCTCTCCAAGTTTACTTTCAAAAAAATTGAAATGCAAATTCTCATTGAGAACGTCCCACGCAATAACTTGGCCTGAGTATCGGCGCATGACTGAGTTTATTCTCTTTGTGGTTGCATCCCATAGTTGCTGCGTTCCTGTTGGGTTTTATAATCTAATTAACAATTAAATTAACACGAGTACGCAGCGGAATAAATGATCACGTGTAGAATACAATAATTAACAAGATAGAAAATATGTACCTTTTAGCACGAAACGATACACCGTTTAAAGGTAACCGTAAACACCGTCTTCTTTATACGCGTGTGTATAATACCACGCGAAACCACTAGAATCAAAGTATGATTCCTCTAAGCTTCCACACACTATACGTTTGTAGCAAACGACGAGGTATGCTAGTACTAGTAGTGTATAACAAACGATCTTCTTGTTCTTTGAATCAATCAACTAGCGAACAAATAATCACCAAGTGATGATCGAATACAAAACGGAAAAACCAAAGGTGTACGTTTGGTTTTGTTCGATCAGAATAAACAAACAAAGAATTCCAAATCACAGTCTATGTCCGGTTGACTAAGAGATAGGATGGGACGATTATATGTTTTTGGGTTTTTTTTCTCATGTGTCAAATAATAAAAGTATATAACATATATTTATATCCTTAGTCTTTTAATCCTTGTGGGATTACAATTCTAACCGACTAAGGGAAGGAAAAAAACAATCGAACCCTTTATTCTTTAGTTATTCTTTATTAGTCCCTCACGTTTAACCTTTAAACGTTTAACTAATTATTAATACTTGTTAACATTTAACGATCGTTCGTTACTCACTTAATATATTACCTTAATATATTTTCTCATCATTTTACATATAAACGTGTGCGTCCCCTTAGGCTCGAAAATATTTCCGGACATATATTAATTCATATATGGTCATAATCCAACAGCTCCCACTTGGACATGTATGAATAATATAATAACATTGGTAAGCGTCTAGCAACACGCCAATGCTCCCAAAAATATCCGAGTGTGATTTCACAGGGCATGAACAAATGATTTATGAATTTACAATCCCTTTGTTTCCGATACCGTTGTTAAATTGGATATGGATCAATGTCATTCCATATTTAACGATTCTGTTTCTCATATATGAAGTAATCAAGGATTATTGAACATCAATGAGACATATCTTCTTGAGTTTCAGGTACGGCCATACACACATCCTGATTTTTTCTATGAGGGCCCAGTGGTAGTCTTCTTCAACAATTTGAAGGAACAAATTCTATATTCGACTACATGTGTCCCAGCAATCATGTGGCATAATCATTATGAATAGCCATTATTAGTTACCTTATTCAGGGCAACTTAAACTAATATTCATGAAGGAACATCCACATATGCCTAAAACCTACTTTTGCATCTAAGTCTAAGATTTATGTAAATAAAATCACGTACAAGATTCACTTGATGACGTCGATCCATAAAGTGATATTCTTGTGGCGGGGAAATCCAATATTCATCTTATGAATATCATGTGAGTTTGGTGGACTTATCCTCAATATCTCCAATATCACCAATCACTCAGAATTGTCTTAGTTTAACAATATTCCCATATTGTTAATCGACACGGATTAATTTTAGAATTATATCTATTTATTATTCATGGTTTTAAACATGCAATTAATGAAACAAATTTATATATAAATAACAAAATACCAACGTATCATTATCATAAAATAAAATTGTTTTACATCCCTTATCTAAATACTAAAACACAGATCTACATGAAACTACTAGCAGAACGAAGCCCCATGCTCCTAGCATGTTGAGTAAGCTTCTATTTATAAAGCCTTTGTTAAAGGATCAGTAGTTTTGTTATCATGTGTGAAACTTTTAGTATCCTTATTTCGCCCAGTTCTTACACTCGCGAAACATAGTGATATCGTCTTTGATAGTGTCTGGCGCCTTTACCGAACTCAAGTTATTAGCATAATCTATTGCCAGCTGAATTGTCGCAGTACATATTTAAGGTTCATTTATCGTTGGTACAATACCAAGCCCTGAGATAAATTTCCTAATCCAAACAGCTTCCATGGCAGCTTCTGACGCAGCTATGTATTCAGATTCTGTAGCAGACATTGCAGTGGTACTTTGCTTGGAGCTCTTCCAATCCACTGCGCCTCCATTCAAAATGAAAACATATCCTGTCTGAGACTTAGTGTCATCTCTATCAGTCTGAATTCAAGTATCGCAATAGCATTAAACTCTAAGTTCTGTGCTAGGATTTCACCAATAAAACCAGAACATTTTCTTTAGTCATTTCTTAAATACTTAAGAATATTTTTCACAGCAGTCAGGAGGTTCATCTGGTTTCTGTTGAAAATCGGCTTGTCTATTTTGCCGCGAACGCAAACATCAGGTTAGTGCATCTAACCGCATACATTATGGATCTACAGCCGAAGCATAAGGTACATTCTTCATGCGATTTACCTCTTTAGGCGTTTGAGCACCTTGTGATTTGTTCAAGTCAAGTCTTTCTTGCATGGGGATATGACCACGTTTGGAATTATCCATTTTGTATCTCTTTAAGATCTTATCCATGTAAGCATTTTGACAAAGTCCAATTAATCGCTTTGATCTATCTCTATAGATTTTGATTCCAAGAATAAATGTTGCTTCCCCTAAATCCTTCATAGCAAAACACTTTCCAAGATAATCCTTTACACTTTGTAAACTTGGAATGTGATTTCCCATGATGATTATGCATAACATTACAAGATTAGGAATGTAACATTACTCCCACTAGCCTTTTGATATACACATGGCTCATCAAGATTTTGAGTAAATCCAAACCTTTTGATTTCCTCATCAAATCTTTTATTCCAGCTTCTTGATGCTTGCTTAAGACCATAAATGGATCTTTGAAGCTTGC
Source organism: Tanacetum coccineum (assembly GCA_026074375.1). Taxonomy (NCBI): domain Eukaryota; kingdom Viridiplantae; phylum Streptophyta; class Magnoliopsida; order Asterales; family Asteraceae; genus Tanacetum; species Tanacetum coccineum. The sequence continues at coordinate 16,989 of BQNB010012321.1, forward strand.
ATACTTTTCTGGGATGATTAGGATCAACAAAACCTTCAGGTTGCACCATATAGATGTCTTCATCAAGGTAACCATTTAAGAAGGCTGTTTTAACATCCATTTGCCATATCTCATAATCATAGTATGCTGCTATAGATATGAGAATTCTAATAGCTCTAATGTCAGCGACAGGTGAGAACGTTTCTTCATAATCAACCCCGTAGAGTTGAGTGTAACCCTTTGCTACAAGACGAGCTTTATAGACGTGTACAATACCATCCATGTCAGTCTTTTTCTTAAAAAGCCACCTGCTCCCAACGGTCTTACAACCAGGAGGAAGATCGACCAGGACCCATACCATATTGTCCATCATGGATTGTATTTCCGCATTCATAGCATCAATCCACTTATTAGATTCTAAATCCAACATTGCGGCTTTATAGCTAGTGGGTTCATTAAGATCCCCTAGACTATGCTCCTCCACCTCTACATTTAGACATAAGCGGTTTGGAGCTCGATGTGTCCTTTCGGACCTACGAATCGGAATCACTTCCTCTTGTGGTGGTTCAAAACCCTCCACCTCTTGAGGAATGTTGCTAGTGATTTCAGAAGGTGTTGTATCTTCTTCTTCTTGAATTTCTTCAAGATCTACCGCCCTCCCACTGATTTCTTGACTTATGAGACGTTTCTCAAAGAATTCAGCATACCTTGCAACAACAATTTTGTTTTCAGGTGAGAAGTAGAAATAGTAACACATCGTTTCCTTTGGGTATCCTATGAAGATACACTTAACAGATCTTTGTTCGAGTTTATCGGGCGTATCTCTCTTTATAAGAGCCTCACATCCCCAGACCTTTAAGTAAGACAAGTTTGGTACTTTTCCATACCACAGTTCATATGGTGTCTTATCTACCTTCTTTGTTGGAACCATATTGAGAATGCGTGTTGCAGACTCTAGAGCATAATCCCAAAAGGATAAAGGCAAAGTTGTAAGATTCATCATAGATCGCACCATGTCTAACAAAGTACGGTTTCTCCTCTCATCCATTATGTTATGGTCTTGTGTATGGAGGAGGAAGTGTCTGAACAGTTCCGTTAGCTTTAGATAATCTTTAAACTCTTTGGCTATGTATTCGCCACCACGATTCTGTGTTGTATTGCCCTTTTATGGTACTTCCCGATTTGATTTTTCAACTATTGTTTTACTAAACTCTTTGAAACGTTTCAAATTCTCATGTTTATGTTTAAGAAGATAAACATAACATCATAATGATATAATTTATCTAGTGAATGTAATGAAAGTAGCTAGCACCTGTCTTGGACACATGTTCTAAGTGGAACACATACGTCTGTATGTATTATTCCAAGTTCTTTTGCCCTTTCGTTACTATGAGGGAAAGGTTTTCTTTGTCATACTTGCGAATAGACAGATTCGCTATATATCAAAGGTTTTCATCATCCGTTAGACTTTAACAGCCCATCTTGTTGACAGCTGTTTAATACGCTTTCTTGTTTATTATGAGCAAGACGAAGGCACATAGATAAGTGGAGTCTAAGTTAGTTGACTCTTTTATTGTCTAACATTTATAAGATTTGAATTACATTTGGTACAAGGATCATGCATATTCAATTTCATAAATACCATTACGAGGAACAGCATTATAAATAAAAGAACACCATTTCTTTGAAACTGAGATTCCCACATCCGTTAAACATTGAACAAATCCATTGTCATACCAAACAAGAAACTGAAACTACACTATAGTTTTGTAGTTGCATAATGACAATTGTCTAAACAATCACAAGGCCATTAGGTTAAAACTATGTCAAAACTTTCCAATTGCTTACTACTTGTGCGACGAACACCATTGCCAAGATACAAGTCAAAGATGTCCTTTGTTTCAGCTTCCTTTCATACCTAAATCCCTGTTTTGTAATACATATGTTAGTACACAACCAGTGTCATACAACTCCAGGATGGACGTTAGATTATTGAAAAAGAAAATTAATTCTATTGTGATGATACCGAAGAACTGGCAGAGCAATATTGCTTCTCTTCTTTGCGACTCGCAAGATATACTGGACGGTTCCTTTACCAATGTCCTACTCCTTCTGTGGGTGGCACGGCATCATCCTTGCTGGGGCTCCTTAGCAGCTAGGACCTTAGGTGTTTTGGGCTTGGGGAGATAAACCTGTTCTTTAATCCTTTCACCTGTGCCATTACCCTTATTCTTGCCTTTTGCATTAAGCGAATTTCTTATTGGCCTTCTGGAATTTTACCCTTGTAATCATCATACTTGTCGCTTGTTTCAGGCCTTCTTAGGGTAACCCTATCTCTAATACTCAATAAGCTAGCATGATTTTCTCTATTGTCTTCCCGATGTTATGGCATATTGTAAATTCTTACAAATCCCACATAATCTTTGTAAGGCCGATTAAGAAATTAAGCCTTTACTTGATTATCTCTGTGGTAGCTATAACCAAGACGTTCCAGTTGCTCCATCATATCCTTTCATCTTAAGGTCATAGTCAGCAACTGATTTACCCTCTCTTGTTGCATAGCATGGAAAGATTGGATTAAGTCAAATTCTCCACTCGCCTTTGTTTCTCAAATATAGATCTAAGCTCCTTAATCATGTATACGGGATAGTGCATTTCAAATGTCTATGTAGTTCACGAAGTCATACTCCCAAGCATTAAAAGACAAGCAATCTCAGTTATGGAGATCATTTATAGAGCTGTCCAATGAGCCACAATGTTAGGAGTTCAGCACCACCCAGGAGCAGGATGGGTAAAGGCTCTGTTCAATGACATGCATTTTCTTTCTCGACTCTCAAGACTAACTTTAAGTCTCGTAGCAAACCAGTCATGAGTTATTACCAGTAGAAGTTTTTCTTTTTTCGAAAACAATCGACCTGGAAAGCCGAATGGTTTAGGTTTTGAACAGGTCTTGCCATCTACAAAAACTTAAAGTTCAAGAATAGTATTTTCGATAATAGCTCCTTGAAAAAAAATTAATTACCATGTTTAAGTAAATAAACAATTAATTTTCTAAGGTTAGGACCCAACTTGACATACCCACCACCATCAGTTGATTGCTAGGTGCATGGTGTTTTCAAAAAGGTATAATCAACGATTGTTAATTCACAAACTTTTGCTCTCAAATTCCTAAACCTTATGGGACTTTACTTATTACAATATTATTAGTATGCATTTTTCATCCATCTATGCCGCGTGTGTAACAGCGGTCTTAACCCCAAGACAACGCTAAAGTTGTCCAATTTTAAAAACAGTAATTATGTAACATCACCGTCTCACGGATACAAAGCGTTATAATTTACCTTGTTGTTGCAAATCTACATGCGTCTCACGCATAGGTTTAAAGAGCAGTTACAAGTGTCTTTATAAAATTAGGAGGCAAAAACTTAGTTGAAAAGGGAATGTTATTTTGACGTGTCAAATATGTATGAAGAAGCATGCATACATCTTCGTAACATTTATTTTAATAAAAAACTTTTACTAAATTAGTTATCATTACGGTATCGCATATTATCATTGTATCTTATACATAAATCGTGTTACCTTAAAAGTGTCGATTCAACGTGTGTTTATATCTAAAGACTTTCTTTTTATCGCGGGGAAACGATTAAAGAGTGATTAAAAATCATTCAAACCCTATAGAACCATTCGCGACTTCCTACATAGTATAAAGGTAAGAAACACAACGTATTGTGTAGACAGGTAATAATAGGGTAATGATATCTACAAGACGAAGCTTGATGAGTTCCCGAACCTTATCGTTTGCAACTATATAGTACTTATGCAAATTACGTCATTGATAAAATTTAAAAACTTTAATTTTAAAACATTAAGGAACTTTAAAATTGCTAGTCTAATCATGGAAGATTTTACACCGGATGTAAGCCGGATAATTTTTTGATCTTTTGCAATATTATGTCCTTGATAAATCTTATTTCGAAATCATTAGTTCATGTTTATTTTGTTTTCCAGAAAAACTTTATTTTCTCAAAGTCAAAACTTAAAATAAAAGCCAATAAACATCAACTTAAACTAAATAACATTTTATTTAAACCACACTTAACAATTAAGGCATGCAAACATTAAATATGATCCTAATTATCTAATAATAACACATGCATTTTATTCATATAAGGCTCCCCCCCCCCCCCATTCGTCTATAACTCCGGCCACTTACATCGAAATAATCGTTTGCGTAAGCCTTATATAAATAAATACCACATAGCACAAAACTTTTTTAAACTTTTTTTAGGCTCCCATTGATTCAACTAATAAGGGTCTTTCCGAATTTATGAATCAAGGATCTTACGATGTTAAGAAAATTATTTTTAAAAAAAAATTATGTGTATTGTAATCATATTTAAAACAAATCTTTTTATACTCAAATAACAAGATTATATATCTAATTTCATCACATGATAAATTTGCATGATTTTATCATGGATCTTATTAACAATTAACACAATACTTAAAAACAATTCGAACATAATTAATATATCAAGTTTTTATGATAAAAGTTTGCATACAATCTAAATCTAGGTTCTAATTTAATTTTATTAACCTTCAAGATCAAATTTTTTAACAAAAAAACCGCCCACGGATGGCATAAATGAATTATGTAAACGTTCTATTTTGTCCAATTACTTTCTTGTAATTAAAGATTATACCCGATGTCTCGTGAGCCACTGTTTTGGTTTTATACTAATTAAACAATTGAATTAACCTACGAGTAGCAGCGGATAAATGATCACGTGTAGAACAACTAATAATTAACAAGATAGAAATTATGTACTTTTAGCACGAAACGGGGGGAATTACACCGTTTAAAGGTAACCGATAAAACACGTCTTCTTGTATACGCGTGTGTATTAATACAATCGCGTAACCACTAGAATCAAAAGTATGATTACTCTTTAGCTTCCACACACTATACGTTCTTAGCAACACGACGAGGTATGTCTTAGAGTACTAGTAGTGAATAACCAAACGATCTTCTGTTATTTGAATCAATCAACTTAGGTCTCTCGAACAACTGAATCATCAAATGAAGTTGACGAATCGAACTAAATATAAGTAACCCACAAGGGTTTCTTAGTCTGGAGTTGTTTGTTTGACTGTTAAGGACAGAAACTAAAAGATTCTCAGAAATTTGAATCGGTCAACAAAGAAGAAAGAATAGTAGATTTTATGATTTTAGGTTCTTTCGAAGTTATTTTAATAATGTAACACTAATCCCAATATTTATATGATCATATCCTAAATCCTTGTGGGATTATTATGTTCTTGTCGATAGGATAAAAAAGAAAACCGCACCTTTAAAACTTCGATATATAGGATGAAATTTAACAAGGTAGAGGTGTAGAGCCTTACCTGAAGCATGGATTGTAGTAATCTGTTGCCACCAATAACGATACTCCCTTTCATTAGTGAGACTTGACATAACCATTTACAATTTATGTGAAAATCTCCAACAACTTTAAGTGAGTGACACTTGTCAGCTTTAAGAATAGCTATACTTGATGGGAGCTTAGGGAATTCAATAAGTGAGTAGCAAGCCGTCAGGTTGACGATTTCCCCATCTTTCAGTCCATAATAACAAAGAATCAACCTTCTTAAGAAACGTGACAGGTAAGGGAACCCTAAGCACCCCTAGGGAGGGATTTTTTGTCTCATCTCAGGTAAGGAAAGCTCATTTAAACAACAATTTTCATCAAAGAGATCTTTGGGGAGCTTCTCAAGGTGTGTGGAGCCAGTAAATTCAAACTCGCGCAAATGTTTTAAAGCACGAAAGTTGCCTTCTATTCTCTTTAGATTTGAGGCAACCAACTTTATCACAACAAGATTAGTACAATATTCTCCGACTGATGAGGGAAGAACTTCTATTCCAACCTTATACAAACATAAGTTTACCAAGCTATCCATGTTTGACTGGATCTCTGGGAACTCACGTAGCTCTTCACATGACGAGAATTCAAGAATCTTCAGTTTTTTCATCCAGATGACGGTTGGAAACTTTCTAAGCTTGTCACAACCTTTTATATATATGGATACAATACTTTCATGACTTCCAAGTGATGGATGAATCTCTTCTAAACAGCTACAGTACTCGATTTTTAGCTTTTGAAGACACGACATTCCACCAAAATCAGGTGTCCTGAGTAGGCGGTGTGTAGCAGTAAGCTCAAGCTCTTTCAAAGACGGTAGACACTGATGAGACAATTTTAGTTAGCAACATATTAACTACTATTATAAAAAAGTTCATGAAAACTATGGTTATGCATATAAGAATAATCTAATAGCACATCTCATATCACATATTTTGTGGTCGATGTGTCTAGTGAGTGTTGGAATTTGATAAACTGTTAACCATTAACACTACAAGTACGCATCAGATATGGATCAAGTAAGGTGTATATGATTAACCACACAATAAATAAACAAAGGGAAACATAGGAAACTAACCTTTGAAGTCAACAACAAATGTAATGAAACAAAGTGACTAAGATGTCACCTCTACGAGTGCTCACACAAACACGTCCAACGAATGCGCCCGGATGCTAGTCCAACTTCACGTGTATCCTAATACAACCTTTGTATACTAATCACCCCTAAATAAAGTCCTAAAATCTCTTTTGTATCAAGTACCGAAATTCAAAAAGGTGAGCTAGGGTTTTCACCGAAATTGGTCTACCAAAATTGACCAGATTTACCAAAAATTAGTTAAACCAAACCCTAGGTGTTTCTAACTGTTGTCACTCCTTGAGAACAAGTAAACCAACACCCTAAACCTCCTATGAAAGCTGTGGGATCAGATCACACTTGGAAAACCCCTTTTGGGGACGATTTAACCGATTAAAGTAGATGAAGAAGAACCGAAAATCAATAAAAACGAATTAGGGTTTAGTGCAATCCGGCTACTAGAGAAAAGGGAGATACAAAATCTGATTTAAAGAAGTGTATTGTGGGATGTATAGACAATTCCAATGAGCTAGGGTGAGGAAGTATTTATAGCCTCCTACCCCTACTCATGATAAGCTAGGAATTACACCTCAATCCCCATCATCACTCTCATCTCTTATCCTTATCTCATCACCACTCTCATCTTTTATCCTTATCTCTTTCAAAATGAACCTAGTCACTTATCTAGAACACTCTATGGCCGGCTACAACATTAGGCACCTATAGGATTCGTGTCTTGTCATTTTAAGTCCTTTGGTTTATAATTAGAAACGTTACGTGAAGTTTAAAACGCACTCTAAGTGTTTAACGTATGTGCCCCTAATAGGCTCACACATTTCTAGTCGTATAGGTGCTAATCCAACTAACATATTTCAACAGCTCTCACTTGGGAGTTGGAGTAGCAGACTGCCCATATACTAACGACGAAAACGTCTAGCAACACTCACATTCGTTTTTAAAACTAGAAATGTCTAAGATCAAGTTTCAAAAACATTCTTAGTAGCATGGTTATGTATCTCTTGCTATAATCATCCCTTTGTTCAGATACCGTTAAACCATGGATATGGATCCTAACTCATTCCATATAGTTTAACCATTTAGATTCTCGTTATAGAACTTAATACAGATATACCAAATGTAATCAAGAATCATCTTGAACTACCCTTTGGGCACGGCCATGCAATTACCTGATTAATATTCTGGGAGAACGCCAATGGTATCATACTGCAACAACAAGTGGGGAACAAATCTTTGTTGAATACAATGTGCTGTGAATGCTGCTATCACATCACGTCCAATATAGCCTTTATAACTTCCATTTTTCAGTTAGCGTTTGACTTGAATCAAAAGTGAAATCCACACATACCCCGAACTGTTGTATTCTCTAAACATCGAAAAGCTCGATGAGAATATTGTACAAAAGCATGGAGGTTCTAAATAAGTTGGATTAAAGCAACTTGGTTTCAAACAAGTTGGGTTCAAACAACTTGGTCCTAGTATTGAAACAGAATTCCATGGAGTATAAGATGAAAAACATGTTTGGTTTGAGGTGGAACTGCAGGGATCGCGAAGCTAAGGTTTTTTAGGTTAGTAACGATGATACTGCAGTGGCTCAAAGGCGGTTGGAGGACAAGCAACCTGAAGAGAAGACAAACACAGACTGCTTGGTAAAGGAGCGGGAAAAGGTACACCTTGGTATAAAGGTGGGGGCAAACATTACGGTAACTGGAGTACCTGGTCAAGAGGGTGCAGAGGGTAATGTTGCTAAAAAGAAGAAAGGAGTCTATGAAAGCTAATATAAAGAAATTACTAAAGTACAAGGCCTGGTTAACAAGGCGGTCCCCGGTTCGAGGTTCCAGCATTGGATGAAGATGCTTAGTATCGATTATGTTTAAGTGTTAGTCCTAAGGTGGAAATTGTTGTATATTAGGAATAAACTTAAACTAAGGTTATGGGGTTAAGTGTACATTGTAATTTAGATTATGAATAGACTATAATTAGGATTAGATAAGCTTGCCTTTTAAAGGAAAGGATGTTTCCTATTCTATTTAGGATAGGTTTCTACCCCCTCATCTTTATAAATAGAGATAAGGGGGGATGCTAGTTTGTACATTCTTCGTTGCTTATTCGTTAATTAATACAATGTAACGTTTGGGGTCACGTGCGTGTTTTCTTTGAGTCTATATTCTGCGCTAGCTTTCAAGGTTTGTTGGGCTTATTTATTCAACATAAACACTCTCAATTAGATACTATTGTTGTTAGCTTATCTTGCTCTTGTGCAAAAGTAACAACCAGTCTCATACACAATATAAGATATACATGATGAATCCTTTGTTAAAAACACAAGGTTTTCATCCATGTATTAAATTATCTCAAGTGAAATATATAATTTAAGACTTGCTTCAATGATGTATTGCATTGTGTTGGACTTAATTTCCGCGTATGTTTATTTCATTAAATCATTTGTTTTATTTCCTAAAATTCCCATGTGAAGTCTCATCCTAATCTTAAGGATTAACATCTAGCTTATATGGAATGATGCTTTCAATATGTTACACAACATATGAATTTTAAGGAAAAACATAGTGCTCCCACTTGATGTCAGGTGTACTCAGGAGTTATCTTAATTTAATCAAAAACCATATTATGATTAAACTTAAGATCTCAGCTCCTAGATGCATGATCTAATCCACACTTGGATTCTATTATCTTGAATACTTTATAAAGATTATTTTAAACTCATAACCTTTTGATTACACACTGTCCTCGCAAAAGGTAATCATAAAGAAAAGAGTTATAAAACTTAATTGTCATAAAACAAATATAGACTCATAACCTTTTTGATTACACATCGTCCTCACAAGGTTATCATTAAGGAAAAAGTTATGATCCTTAATTCGTCATATGTCAGATTCAAGAAAACCTGTATGACAATTAGTTATCTTTATATAATTAATGCGTGTGGAAAAGAAAGATTTAATCATAGTCAATTGCTTGAGTAAGATTAAAAACTCTAGTCTTCAGTCAGGCATTAATATGTATACAATCTTGTCCTTATGAGCCTTTCTTCAAAAGAAAACCATTCTCACCTCACATTTTACTGTTTGGTGAAAGATCAATCAATCTTAAAATATTGATTGTCTTTTAAGGACTGCATCTTATCATTCATAGTTCTAAGATATTTATCAGATCCAAGATGTGATAATTCATATTATTAGTTAGCAGGTTTACTATGACCATCTAACTTATATTCCTCAGCATTGATATAAAAATATCACTCCATTGATGAGGCATCCTTACGGATTTATGAATGAGAGTTACATTATACTTTGGTTCGTCATTTTCATGTTTAACCGTAGTATGACATCAGCAAGTGAATTCAGAAAGTTGTGTATTTTGTTCTTGAATATCTTTAAGATTTATAGATGCTCCCACTTACTTTTGTAAGTAGAGATAATTATCTAAATACTAAGTATTTAAGCAACAATGAATTGTTCTTAATTAGGAAATACAAAATACATTTTATAGTTCTCCTCTCTAGCTTGTTAATAATATGCTTCATAAGATATTAACAAATTTCAAAACTTTAATCAAGACATAATGGGATTCATCCCAATCCATCAAAGGATAATGTCTTGAATACCTTCTAGGTTTTAACTATATTGAGTGTATCCATGACACACGCAAATTTTGAACCTTGATATGTTTTGGAGGTAGAGCAATTATAATTATCAGAAATCAAACAATACGAATATAGTTTGTTTTAACCCATTAGACATACCATGATAGTGTGGTATTCTATGAGTATTGGAATTGTGGGACTCTATCAGAATTCTTTAGATAACTTAATTCTCTTTGGATCAAATACTTGACAATTGGGTCAAGCCAAATTAGAATACACAGTATTTAACAACCAAGCGCATGCTATAATGTATATTTCTTGAATAAGTACATTTACTCCATGTTCATGTGTTCACAAGAAGATATAACAGTTCAAGAATTATTTGATCATGTGTTTAGAAGAAATCAAAACATGTCAAGTATACATTGTATGTCGTTGAATCATTCAAGAACCTTATGTTTACTCTATGTTTATGTGTTTCAAGAAAACAGAACATGTCAAGTTATACGTTATAAGTCTCTGAATAATTCAAGGACATCATGTTAATGTGTTAACAAGAAGACACAACAATTTTACTACTTACTTTATGTTATGAGTTATTGATTAATTCAAGGACTTTATAATTACGTCTTAACAAGTAAACATAATCATTCTAACTAAAGTAATCATGAACGCAAACTCTTGAGTTCGATAGTAATTTCAAGTTAATTACATACTTCATAATTATGATCATATAATTTAACCATAATTACATTGACTAAAGCGTGTAGTCAAAATGTTAAAGTAGCTTTACATTATATCTTGACACTTAAATGTAATAGGGCAACAAACATCGCGTGTGTTTAAGTCCTAGTAGCAACAAACATCGCCTGTGTTTAAGTCCTAGTAGATTTATTAGCTTTATTACCTTTCGGTCAAGAGAAACCTATTTTATCATATTGTTATATGTTGTTTCTTGCACACTTAGGATTTCTCCCACTTGTGTACGAGACAACATTATCTAAAGTAGACAAACCATACGACAAGCATTCGATTGTTTAAACAATATGATAGTGTCATAGATATTACAAGTAGATTTTAAACTGTAATGTTGAATAAGGAACCGTGGATTATTATTCTATAGATAACGTTTCAGGAAAGCAACAAGTAATTATCCTATAAAATAAAATGCAATGTTCCTTTAGACAATGGTTGTTCATATTCAAAAAGTAATATATTATTTCAAAGCAAGCTAGAAATAATATGGGCAACTCACAAGGAAATGAATCTTGTAGCTCCCACTGAAATTGACAACATTACATGACTGTCTTTTCAGTAATGAAATGCAAGGCTTCCACTGGATTTGTCAACATTGTAAATGTTACATCACCAGTAGAAAGCATTTAGCGATTAATTTACTTTCCTACTCTCTTAGAATGCCTACAAGTAGCAATGTACTTAGGTATTGCACAGAGTATATGAAGTTCTACTTATGTAGATGAGGGACTAGCCATCATGTATTCATTAACTTGAGTATTTAGCATGCATTTCCTCCTTAATCTGTTTGTATAACCACAAGGGTGTCTAGCACTATTTAAAGTGAATCGAGTCCAAGAAAAAAAATACCTAGAATACCAGCTAGCATTTTTCTTTACTCGTTGCGGTTTAAACTCATACATCGTGACAAGTGCGAGACGTCATATGTTGGTAGCTATAGAGAAAATGTACTCTAGTTACACAAAATATTTTATCTTTCCAAGATTTCAGACTCGAAAAAGGGCAATGAAAAATTGAAAGTGAGTTTAAATATAATTAAGGAAAAGTTCAATTATAACCCTATCTTATTCTTGTTAACCAATGAGAAGAGATAGGAGTAAGTCTCACTCTTTCTTACCAGGAAACAAGACTAGGTTTGTCTTTTAAGAAAAACAAACTCACGTTTACGAATTATGTTGCAATAACACAATTAACCAGAACATAAAAAGTTCTATTTAGTATTTTCGATATTTAAATTGTTAAAAGAATTAACTATCCAATTAATTACTTATAAGACTAAGATCCAACTTGTCCTCTCACTTATTACCAGAGGTATGACCAGTGTGTAAACAAGTAGGGCAAAAGGTAAGCAACGAGCGTTAATTGCATGGAAAACAACTCTTAGTTTTATGAGACTGATGACATTAGTAACTCGTATAGTAATGTCAAAAGCATATTTGGTTTAATATTATGCCTCGGGTCCGAGGTCTGACCAGGTAACTCGATTTAAGTCGACCAAAAGAGAACGTGCGAAAATTGACAAAGGTCTGACCAATGGAAAAAATTCACCATGGGTTGGAAAGGCCTTGAGGTCTAACCAGAGAGGTCAATCCAAATGCACGTGTTCTTCATTTGGCTGGCATAGACTTAAAACTTCACATAAGGGTATACACATAAATATGACAAATCGTGTACAAGAAGCATGCAAAACATCTTGTAGCACAAAGTTAAGAAAATATTTTGTTAACCTTTTTGGTATAGACATCATTTTGTCAAATGTTCACGGTAGCTCCATTATGGACGCACAAAGAAGCGGAGAAACAGGTCAGCGCGAAGCGTATTGAAAACCTTATTTCTTTAGGGGAACCTCACTTCAACCCGCCTTAAACTTCTCTTATAGTTTGTCCATAATGGATGAGCCGTACTTCCAATTGACTAATGATGCTATTATATGTTAAGAAACCCTTTGTTAACATTAGTTTTATATTTGCGAATATGGTAGAAATAATTACAAATTGATCAAACCTTATATTGTACTCCTACATGCGTCCGAAGACACAAGTAATTCCAATAATTCCCTCAGATGCCGAAGCATGTAGTGGGGCGGGAGAAGATTAAAGATCAATTTAACCCCATATTGTGCATATAAAAACTAAAATTACATAAGAAATCAAATTTCATAGTTTTAATGTCCGTATTGAATTTTTCCAAAAACCCTCGTTTCACAAATAACACATAACTGGTCACACGGAGTATGCTTACGTGTTTAATATTAGAGATGTTCAATCCAAATTTCTCTATAAGTATAAGTCCGTTTTTAGAGTTTCATAAAGTCTATTTGCAAATATTGAGCATCACATGGCATATCACATATAAGTAATTAAAACCGACAAGAAAATTGGAATATAATTGAACATAAACTCTTATATTGAAAATAGTAATCATATAATGCCTTGAGTTCTTAAAAGAGTCTTTCCCAATTGGAGAACCATAAGACTCTCACTAGGTTTTCTGCTAAAGTACCTAGATCGCCACATCCATCATATAGCATGATTGCGTGAGTCATAAGGCCGAGATAAAACAAGAATAGAATAACATGGCAGCTTAATTAACCTTTAATTTTAATCTATTCTTATTATCAAGTAAGCTACACCCGCCTTAAACTTCTCTTATAGTTTTTCCAACAATGGGTGAGCCGTACTTCCAATTGACTAATGATTTTATTGTATGTTAAGAAACCCCTTTGTTAACATTAGTTTTATTGTTGCCAATATGGTGGGATTACAAATTGATCAAACCCTATATTGTACTCCTACATGCGTCCGAAGACACAAGTAATTCCAATAATTCCCTCATATGCCATACATGTAGTGGGGCGGGAGAAAATTAAAGATCAATTCAACCCCATACTGCACATAAAAAACTAAAGCTTCACAAAAAATCAAATTTCATAGTTTAATGTCCGTATTAATTTGTCCAAAAACCCCGGTTTCGCAAATAACACATAGCTGGTCACAAGGAGTATGCTTACGTGTGTAATACTAGACATGTTAAATCCAAATTTCTCTATAATTATAGGTCCGTTTTAAGAGTTTCATAAAATCTATTTTGCAAATATTGACTAGACACATGGCATATCACATATAAGCAATTAAAACAGACAGAAAATTGGAGTAAAATTGAAGACAAACTCTTGTATAGAAAGCAGTAATCATATAATGCCTCGAGTTCTCAAAAGAGTCTTCCCCAACTGGAGAACCAAAAGACTCTCACTAGGTTTTCTGCTAAAGTACCTAGATCGCCACATCCATCGTATAGCATGATTGCGCGAGTCTTAAGGCCGAGATAAAACAAGAATAAAATAACATGGCAGCTAAATTAACATTTAATTTTTAATCTATTCTTCCTTTTATCATGTAATAATTAGTGATGATTCTAGGCGTTTATTCATTATTTATGGCAAGGATTGCATGTCATTGCCATAATTTTCCAATAAAACAATAAATAAACTAGATTTCATGCAGCCCTAAGCGTGTTTAATTATGTGTGTAACCCATATAAACATCAAAGGAGTTGGCTCGTGATGCCACTGTTGGGATTTGAATAACTTGTTAACCATTAACACTACGAGTACGCAGCAGATATGGATCTAGTTTAGCATATATGATTAACACACAATAAATAAACAAAAGGGTAATAGAAACCTAACCTCTTGATGAATCAAATGCTAATGAAACAGAATGACTAAGATGTCACCTTTACGAGTGCTCACACATACACGTCCAACGAATGCGTTCGGATGCTAGTCCAACTTCACGTGTACACAATACAACCTTTGTATACCAATCACCCCTGAATTAAGGTATCTCAAAACACTTTTTTTAGTTGTACCAAAAATCAGGAAAAGAAACCTAGGGTTTCACTAAATTCGGTTCAACCAAAAAAGATAGAGTGAACCAAAAATCAAAGAAACAAAACCTTAGGTTGTTTCTATTGTTCGTTCTGAGAATTAATTAACCAAGATCCTACACCTGTTGGAATACTTGTGGGATCAAATCACACTTGGTTATACCTTTTGAGGATCACCGAATATCAACAGTTAGTAGGAATGAAGAACCGAAATCCAAAACCTAATTAAGGGGTTTTTGTTATTCGGCTGTGAAGAGAAAAAGGGAGACTCAAAACTAATTTTGGAGAGTATTTTTGTTGTATCTTTTGTATCAAATTACCTGGAATGAATGAGTATATATACAACCCAAAAACAAATCATGATAGAATAAGGAAACTACAAGTCCATCTTTATCACAACTCTATACTCTTTCCCTTATCTTAAAAACGAACATGGACACCTCTCTAGAACCTTCATGTGGCCGGTTACTACACCATGCTACCACAAGGTTCATGTCTTGTCGTTTTTGATCCTTGGTTTAACAATTAGAAACAGTACGAATATTACGTGAGGACACGCAATCGTTTAGTTTGGGGAATTTTGATAAGTGTAAAATACACATATCTGTTTATACCTAAAAAGGCCCAATTAAGCCCAAAACACTCTAAAAATGGCAAAAATATACTTGTTTTTGTGTTTTGTGTGTGCAGGTACGGATATATCAAAAATCATAAGAAAACCGTCAAAAACCGGCAAACACGGACACGAGAAATGGAAGAGCACAAGAGAAGCCAAAGATTCAAAGCCAAAGCCAAAGAAAGTCAACTCTCAGTCAACTATGGGTCAACAAAGTCAACTCACTAGAAGACAAAACCCCAAAATGTTTCAAATCAACCCTCTAAGTTTCAAAAGTTACAAAAATGGTCCCTTAAACCTTAAATGGGCCTTAAACCCTTAAATACCCTTACCCGGATTCAAAAGCCCAAAACCCTAACTCATTACCCTTACCTTATAAAGTCCAGGGACCATTATTGCCTAAAATAAAAGATCTTTTACTCTTGATACACCTACAATCCAAAACACAAGGACTGAATTTGCCATACACCCAAACTTACACCCAAATACCCCTTTTCAGTTAAAAACTTGGCGCCAAAAGGTTTGTTACTATTCATTGTCTTCTCCGCCAATTACCCATGGTTAAACAAAGGGCAAATATGAATCAAAGGGTGAAAAGGACAATTCAAAAGCTCAAGAACATGATGGCAGGGAGAATGTTGTAAATTCAAGCCTCTCATTGGTGAATCTAGCAAGGGATGACACGTTGGATGAGTAAAAGCACAAGGAAATGATAGTTTTTACTCTTAAAACACTCACAAAACTAGCATAAGCTGTCACATCAAAGGATTGCCAGCTTGGCAATCCGTTTGTGCACATACTTGATCCAAGGGCTCATATTGAAGATCTAATGATTGATTGATTGTACGGACAAGATCAAAAGGAGCGTTGGCAGCAAGGAAGGCTTAGAATGTTCAGCTTCATGCTATAAATAGCCCACACTATCACACACACCACATCTAGCTTTTACCTTTAATTTTTAGTTTTTTTAGCTTAATAGTTTGTAGCTTAATTTCATGTAATTTTACTTAAAATCAGTTGTAATTTCTTTTAAGTAATGTAATCACTCTTTTCAGTTAATGAAATTTACCTTTTTCTTATTAATCCTTAGTGATAAGCTCTAAATTTACTCTAGATATTTGAGTTATGATTCATAAGCTCTCAATAAGCTCATATTAGCTAATCCAAGTCTATACGCTTGGATTTGAGCTTATACAGTTCTAATCATACCTAAACATCTAAAAATCAGTTTAAAATTTACCTTACCTTGAACTTTTGGACTTATTAAGCTTTGGAAGGGGAGTCCTATCATGAAGGGTCTCCATAGGACATATTACTACGCTTATCCAATAGGAATTAGCTAGGAGCTTGTTAGCTGTTTAATTGAGTTTGTGGCTTTGCTTAGCTTGAAGCTAAAGTAAGTTTTCATTTCATGTTCTTTAATATTTAGTTCAATAATAGTTCATTAGTTAGATTTGCTTATTTGCTTATTCTATCTGCTTAATTATGCTTATAATTATTTCATTGTGCTTATTAGTTATTAATTACATATGTTTTAGCTAATAGTTATAAATCTTAGTTTTCTTCATTTTTGTCTTAAAAAGTCATAAAAAACCAAAAATAGTAGAAAATAGTATAGATCTTAGAACTTAGCTGAATCAATTATTGAATTATGTTTGTTAGGCTCATTATAAGCTAATTATCATCTGGTACTTAAGATTAGTTTGTTAGATCTTAATTTCATAAGCTATTTTAAAATCTGTCATAGGTTAAGGAGTGTTTGGAATAGGGCTTATTGACCATCAAAAGTCTAAATAGATTGTGCAATTTGTATGAGTCAGTTGTGTTTTCATGTTAGACTAGTAGTGATTCAATTTTCATAAGTTAGTTTTCAATATTCAAAGAGTTTGAGCTTATTTTCATTATGTCAGCACCAGGGTATTTTGTTGCTTATCTGTGCTAGCTTAATTTTTAGTTAGCGCCTCTTGAAATTGCAAATGTTTGTGTCAAGTTCTTTGCCACATTTTAGCGAATCAAGTGTAGTAGAAACCACCTTTGGTTACATTCACTTGAGATTGGTTCATTTACAATTTGCACCAGCAGTAGTAACATAAGTTACTACTGCTGTCTTTAAGTTTCAATTTGGCTTGGTGTTAGTTGTCTTTAAACTCTTAAATTTTAGTAGCTTTTAGTTTTCAGATAGCTTAGTTTAGTTTAAGTCTCAATTTTCACATTCTAGCTTAATTGCTTAGGTGCATTTTAGCTTAAACATCATAAAAATCTAAAAAGGACCAAAAAACAGTAGGTAGTTTAAGTAGCTTGCTAAATATAGATTTCTAGCTTATAAGTTTTGGTTTTATGAATGATAATAGTAGCTTATAAGTTGTATGTTAAGTATGCAAAAGCTTTGCTTCTGTCTTTGCTTATTGAGCTCTTAGCCGCATTCCATTGTACTTAAACGTTTTTGTGATTAATATACTTTACCGGGGTAACCCTTTACCCAAAAAAAAAAAAGTAATTTCTAGTTAAGTAGCTTGTTTGAACTAGCTTATGCACATCATAAGCTTTCTAGAACAACTTTTGGTTTTTAATTTGAGCTTAAAATAAGAAGTGTGCAAGGGTTTAAGTGAAATTAAGCATTTTTGAGCCCAAAAGCTTACTTTCTGAAAGCAGACATTCATAAGCTCTTTTTGAGCTCATCTTTGAGTTGTAGCTTAAACTCCTTTTATTAAAAGTTCTTAGAAATGTTGGCTTTATAAGTTTCAGCTCTTGTTTTTCAAAAATAAATAAAAAATAGAAATAATTTTTAGAAGAATACAAAAAAATAGTTTTTAGTTTTATAAAAATTACTTTTAGGTTTACATTCAGTAAAATCATTTTTACACCTTTTAGATTTTAATTTTTAGTAGTCTTTTTAATTTCCTTTTTATTTTATAAACCGTAGCTTATCCAGCTTATTTTAGAGCTTATTTGATTAGCTGTTTGTTTAGTTTTATTTTTCTCTTCTTCCTTGTTGCTAGTAGGACTTTTCCTGATTTTTTGAGATTTTTCCCATTATTAGTTTATTTTTTATAATTTTTCTAAGATTTAAATTTTCAAAAATACATAAAAAATAGAAATAATTTTTAGAAAAATACAAAAAAATAGTTTTTAGTTTTATAAAAATTACTTTTAGGTTTACATTCAGTAAAATCATTTTTACACCTTTTAGATTTTAATTTTCATTTTTGAGCTTTTGATTTTAATTTTAAAAATAGGATTTTAATTTTAAAAATAGTTAAAAATAGTTTTCTAAGTTTTTATGTTATTTTAGACTTTTCTAAGTTTAAAAATTATTTTTCTCAATTTTTAGGACTTTATTTGCTATTTTTTAGGATTTAATTAGATTAAAATAGTTTTTAATTCATAATAAATTCAAAAATAATCAAAAAAAATATTTTTCTTTTTCTTAAAATTTTCTTTAGTCCTATTTTTGGATTAGAAAATTAGTTTGCATTTTTAAGACTTAATTTTAATGTACTTATTTGTCGCGTTTTATTTGTTTTTTTTTTTTTTTTTTTCCAGTTATTGGTGTATGTGATTTAATTGTTTTTAATTGCTTGTTTTTAATTGTGCTTTTAATCAGTAGTTATAGAAAACCCAACCAATCTTCGAACCCATTCAAATCAATATTCAATATCAAACGAGGTTTCAATTTCTCAAATCTTTGGGATAACGACCCGGGAGATCATACTTCCGGAAAAAAACATAGTATTATGTTTTATTTTATTATTTTATATTTTAGGTGAGCTTTTCTAAGAGACTTAATAAAGTTCTTAATTGCTCTTTGATATTTTATATATATTATTTTACGTGTGTTGAAACTTACACAATCAATTTTTGGCGCCGCTGCCGGGGACTTGAGTTAATGAATCTCTCGTTTTGTGTTTGTTGATAAGATTTGAAGATCCTTTCGTCCTCGAAAGTTTCATTTTTGTTAAAAAAATTACAAAAATCCAAAAAAAATCATAAAATATAAAAAAGTAAAAAATATTTTTCTTTTCTTTTTAGTATAGCTATCACAAAAAAAAATCAAAAAAAAAATTATCCTTAAAAAAGAAATAAAATAAACAAAGTTGGTAAAAGAACACCAACAAATAATACTCTCAATCGAGGTATTATCATTTCAATTTCCGGTGAACTTGGAATATAGTTCCCAAATCGAACCAAAGATTTAACACTTGCCATTTGTGTCTCTACGAAATACGGCTCACCTTAAAAAGCAATTTTTAAGAGCTACCGTGAAGTAGTTGATTATTTGGTTTAAGTCTCTTCCGTGTAACCGTTAAAATTTGTTGTGAATAATAAATTTAAAAATCTAAAAAAAATTAGTGTAGAATTTTTCTTTTAGATTTTTCCTTTTTGATTTTCTCTTTTTAAGTGCATGCGCACTCGCTCGCAAACTCGTAACCGTAACCGTCATCAACAACAACAAACCCCTCCGTGTGTTGATCCCTGTTAATTTAGAAGAACCAATTCCCGATCAAACCATAGTTGCGATGGAGAATCAAACTATGGAGGAATTACTCCGTGCACCCACCGAGGGTTACGGAGAAGCTATTGTTTTACCCGAGATCAATGCCGATCATTTTGTGGATCAAAAAACTAATTTGCTTCAATTGGTTCAAGGAACCCGTTTCATTGTTAGAAAATGTAAATCCTCACATGCATTATTAAAGTTTTAAAAGGTTTACTTCGACCTTTACGATTTAGGAATGTGCCTATTGATGTGATTAGGCTTATGATGTCTTCTTATTCCGCTCGAGGAGCGCTAAAATTGGTACGAGAAAGAACCTCGAACTTCAATTTTAAAACTTGGGACGATCTCGTTACCAAGTTCGTTAACCAATTTTTCCCTCCTTCGAAAACCACTCACCTTAAGAACAAAATTTCTCGTTTTTCACAAGAATTCGATGAATCTTTTAGTGAAGCGTGGGAACGTTTTAAGGGTATGCTTAGATCTTGCCCTCACCACGGATTTTCGGAGTTAACTCAAGTTGATACCTTTTATAATGGTTTAAACGAGAATGAACAAGACTCCTTAAATGCCGCGGCGGGTGGTAATTTGTTAAGTAAGACTACTAGGGAAGCTTTAAATATAATTGAAAACAAGTCAAAAGTGCGTTATTCGAGAAACAAAACAAATGCTTCTAGGGAAAATGTTAGCAAAACGGATGAACGAATTGATAAACTTGCAGATCAACTTTCGACCTTAGTCGAGATTGTTTCTAAAAAGGTTGTTGTCCCTCCCGCATCGGTTAAGGCGGTTGAGGAAAATTGTGTTACTTGTGGTGGAGCTCATGCATGGTATAATTGTCCGGCTACCGATAATAATCAAAATGTTTGTGCAACCACGGGAACTTATAATCAACAAGTCCCACCAAATCGAGTTAGTAATCAAATGGCACCACCAGGTTTTGCTCCGGTGCAAAATCAAGGTCAAAATAGGAATTATAACAATCAAGGTCAAGGGAATAATTTCAATCGAGGGAACAATTTTCAAAATCAAGGTTTTCAAGGTCAAGTTAATCATGCTTCGAATTTTCAAAACCAAGGATTTCAAAATCAACCGTTTCAAGTGCCTAATAATCAAGTGAACGATTTTTCAAATGATTTTTCGAATTACAAGAAGTCTAATGATCAAACGATTAGGAATTTGCAATACCAAATCACTTCGATGAAAGGAGAGTTAAAGAACGAGATTCAAAATACCATCAAGAATCAACAAACCGCTTTGATGAGTCAAAATAATGCTTTTCAAAACACGTTGCAAAATAATCTTCAAAACATGTTAAGTAGTTTCTTTCAAGCCCAAGCCTCACCTTCGGGTACTCTTCCGAGTAATACGATTCCTAACCCGAAGGGCGAGATGAAAGCAATCACTACCCGAAGTGGTGTAGCTTACGAGGGACCCTCGAATCCAACTAAACCTTCCCCGAAAAAGGTAGTGGAACGAGAGACCGAGGAAATAACGGATGAGGAGCAAAATGATTTCCAAGGAAGTACCGCTCAAATCCCACCTCCGGTTATCCCTAAACCAATTCCGGAACCCGAGATTCCGAAGACTTTACCAAAATCAACTCCGATTCCGGAACCCGAGATTCCGAAGACGGTACCTAAGGCAAATATTCCTTACCCTTCAAGACGAGACAATCAAAAGAATCGAGAAAAAGCTTCATACCAAAAAGAAAAGATTTTTCAAATGTTTCAAGATTTGCGTTTTGATATAAGTTTTGCGGATGCTTTGTTTTTAATGCCGAGATTTGCTCCTACGATTAGGGATTTGTTAATGAATAAAGAAAAGTTGCTCGAATTAGTGAAAATTCCATTGAACGAGAATTGCTCGGCAATGCTCCTTAAAAAGCTTCCCGAAAAGCTAGGAGATCCGGGTAAATTTCTTATTCCTTGTGAATTCCCGGGAATGGAGATATGTCACGCCTTGGCCGATCTTGGTGCGAGCATAAATCTAATGCCCCTTTCGATTTGGAAAAAACTTTCTTTGCCCGAACTTTCACCGACTCGAATGACTTTAGAGTTAGCGGACCGATCCATAACTTACCCTAAGGGTTTAGCCGAAGACGTCTACGTTAAAGTTGGAAAATTCCACTTTCCCGCCGATTTTGTAGTTGTCGATTTCGAAGCTGATCCCCGAGTACCTCTTATACTTGGAAGGTCATTTTTGAAAACCGGTCGTACCTTAATTGACGTTTACGAAGGAGAAATCACCCTCCGTGTTGACAACGAAGCCGTCACTTTCAATTTAGACCAAACCATGAAATATTCCTCTACGGATGACAAATCGGTAAACCGAATTGACATCATTGATGAAATTTGTGAGGAGTATGCTCCGGAATTGTTAGGATTTCCTAGTGATGATTTTTCAAGTGGCAATCCCACTTCGACGTCCGAGCCGTTTACTTCCGAATTTACTTTGGAAGAAATTGATGCTTATCTTTATGACAAATCAATCTCTTTGGAAAGTGATCATGATGATTGTGATCCGGAGGAAGACATTTATGTGCTTGAACAATTGTTAAATGATGACCCGTTTCAACTTCCTCTGATGGACCTTAAGCAAAGTGAAGTTACCGAGGCCAAATCTTCAATTGAAGAGCCTCCGGAATTAGAATTAAAGGACTTACCGTCTCACTTAGAATATGCTTATTTGGAAGAAAACGATAAGTTACCCGTTATTATAGCAAAAAGTTTAAAAAACGATAAAAAAGAAGCTCTCATTAATGTTCTTAAATCTCTTAAATGTGCCATTGCTTGGAAAATAACCGATATCAAGGGTATCGACCCTCGTTTTGTACTCATAAGATTTTGATGGAAGACGATTGCAAACCATCGGTGCAAAGTTAAAGACGGGTGAACCCGAAAATTCATGAAGTCATTAAGAAGGAGGTAATTAAACTTCTTGATGCCGGAATGATATACCCGATCTCCGACAGCCCGTGGGTTAGTCCAATCTATTGTGTCCCTAAAAAAGGAGGAATGACCGTCATTGCAAATGAAGAGAATGAATTAATTCTGACACGTCTAGTTACCGGATGGAGAGTGTGTATCGATTATAGGAAGCTTAACGAAGCAACTCGTAAAGATCATTTTCCTCTCCCGTTCATGGATCAAATGCTAGAACGTTTAGCCGGCAATGAATTTTATTGTTTCTTAGATGGTTTTTCGGGATATTTTCAAATTCCAATTGATCCTCAAGATCAAGAGAAAACGACTTTTACGTGCCCGTACGGTACTTTTGCTTATCGTCGTATGCCATTTGGATTATGTAATGCTCCTGGAACCTTTCAACGTTGTATGATGGCGATTTTTCACGATATGATAGAGAAGACGATGGAGGTGTTTAAAAATAAAAAAAAAAAATTTAAAAAAACGGATGGATTTTTTGTTTTTAGAGATAGTTTGGTTCATGTCTTTCTAATCTTGAACGAATGTTAAAAAGATGTAAAGATACAAATCTTGTCCTTAATTGGGAAAAATGTCATTTTCATTGTGTTAAAGAAAGGTATTGTTTAGGTCATAAAATATCAAAGATCCGGGAATGGGAGGTCGACCGAGCAAAAGTCGATGTGATTGCTAAACTCCCTCATCCGACTACCGTTAAAGGAGTTAGAAGTTTTTTAGGTCATGCGGGATTTTACCGTCGTTTCATTCAAGACTTTTCCAAGATTTCTAGACCAATAACTCATCTTCTCGAAAAAGACACACCATTTGTATTTTCTCAAGATTGTATCAATGCTTTCGAAACCCTTAAGAAGAAGCTTACCGAAGCTCCGATCTTAGTTGTCCCGGATTGGAACCTACCTTTCGAATTAATGTGTGATGCAAGCGATTATGCGATTGGTGCGGTTCTTGGACAACGTAAGACGAAGCATTTTCAACCAATTCATTATGCTAGTAAAGACAATGACCGAAGCTACAAAATTCATTAACACTACATATGGAGAAATGAGATGCTCGCCGTAGTGTATGCCTTTTGAAAAGTTTTGACCACATTTGTCTTATCTAAATGCATTGTTTTATAACGTACCACTTGCTTTGAAGTACCTCATGAACAAACAAGATGCCAAGCCAAGGTTGCTTCGATGGGTGTTACTCTTACAAGAGTTCGATATCACCATTCTCGACAAGAAAGGAAGTGAAAATCTAGCCGCCGATCATTTGTCAAGACTCGAGAATCCTCACAAAGATGTTTTGGAAAACAAAGACATTAACGAACACTTTCCCTTAGAAACTCTCAGAGTTATATCAAACGGAAGTACCCCGTGGTTCGCCGACTTCGCAAACTACCATGCGGGGAATTTTCTAGTCAAAGGAATGACGACTCAGCAGAAGAGGAAATTTTTCAAAGATGTAAAACATTATTTCTGGGATGATCCCTACCTCTTCCGTACATGTGCAGATCAAATCATCCGTAGATGTGTATTTGGCCAAGAAGCGCTTGAAATTCTCAAGGCTTGCCATGAAGGACCCACCGGGGGCCATCACAGTGCCAACATCACAGCTCGGAAAGTATTTGACGCCGGATTCTTTTGGCCTACGATTTATAAGGATGCCTACGAATTGATCAAATCTTGTGATGCATGTCAAAGACAAGGCAAAATCTCTCATCGTGATGAGATGCCTCAAAATGCAATCCAAGTTTGTGAAATTTTCGATGTTTGGGGTATCGATTTTATGGGACCTTTCCCATCGTCTAGAGGAAACAAATATATTCTAGTAGCCGTCGATTATCTTTCCAAATGGGTTGAAGCGAAAGCGCTCCCCACCAACGATGCTAGAGTAGTTGTTAAGTTCTTAAAATCCCTTTTCTCCCGATTCGGTGCTCCTAGAGCAATTATAAGCGATCGAGGGACCCATTTTTGTAACGACAAATTTGCAAAAGTCATGTCAAAATATGGTGTCACTCATCGTCTTTCCACTCCTTACCACCCTCAAACGAGTGGTCAAGTTGAAGTCACGAATCGAGGTCTCAAAAGAATTTTGGAGAGGACGGTAGGAGAAAACCGTGCCTCATGGTCCGACAAACTAGATGATGCATTATGGGCTTTTAGGACCGCTTACAAAACTCCAATTGGATGCACTCCGTACAAGTTAGTCTATGGAAAAGCGTGTCACTTACCAGTTGAACTAGAACACAAAGCATATTGGGCTCTTAAGCATGCCAACTTCGATTTAAAGACCGCGGGCGATCATCGAAAGGCATCAACTCATGAACTTTGCGAGCTTCGTGATCTAGCTTTACCGGAATTCCTAATCTACTAAGGAGGAAGTCGAAGAACTACACGATTCCATGAAAAAGAACGAAACTTCTATGTGGTGATCAAGTCTCCTTTTCAACTCCCGGATTAAAGGATTTTCTCGAAAGCTTAAATCTCGTTGGGTCCGGACCTTTCACAATCACCGAAGTTTATCCTTATGGCACTGCCAAGTTGTCTCATGCCGATGGTTCGAATTTCAAAGTCAATTGTCATCGTTTGAAGCACTACTATGGAGGGGATACACCACCATTGGTTATCCCGGACCTCCAGACTTTCCCTAAGGACAACTAAATTCAGGGATCGAGTCGAGCTTGCGACTCGGTAACCAAAAACAAGCCGCTTTGTGGGAGTTCACCCCATGCTTATCCTTTCTATTTTCTTTCTATTTTCTATTATCCAATGTGTTGTGTTGAGAGAGGCTTGTACTCTTTCCGATTTCTCGATGTTTGTTGCTTGTTTATTGTGATTTTTGTAGGATCAACCCAACAAATTCTTTGAAGCCTCTCGTGTCCGGTTGATTTGTCCCGTTCTACTCGAGCTTCTCATCCTTTGTGTGAAATTAGTTTGGGGAGATCCATATCCTTTCATCATTATCGATTAACGTCTATCTTTGCATACCTCATAAACGGCTTAGATTTTCGTAGAGACCCGACTTTAAACATTGAGGACAATGTTTTGTTTTAGTTTGGGGAAGGGAATCTATCGATTTGATGTTGCTTGCTTATTGTTTGTTCTCACGTACCCGTTTTCCCACAAAAATAGCAAAAAATTTAAATTTTTAAGTCATATATAATAAAAATAAAAAAAAAGAAATAAATAAAATAAAATAATAAGTGTTAAGACACAAATGTAGGTTTTCCGTTGGTAAGAATAAGAAGTAATTTTTGACCCGATCGTACGTGTAGAGTTCTAGCTTTCTCCCTTAACAATTAATGATGATAGTTTATGCTAGTCTCATGTAGACTTTAAACATGCTAGACTTGAATCATTAGTAAATGAAGACTTGTGCTAATCTCAAGTAGATTTTAAATATGCCGAGTTGGAATTTATATAGGCTAAGCATTTGCAAATCTCTTTCTTAGAAATTTTAAATTGCGAAGAATAAGAAATGATAGTGTTATTTATAAGTCATGACATTAAGCGAAGAATAGTTGGTTTTCTTTCAAGATCATAAGTGTTAATTGTGGCTTTTTCTCCCATTAGCTTGTTTCACCTCTATATATAAATGTTTAATAAATAGAGTTGTATGGTTTTTTTGTTAATAATTAGCTAATAGAAATTTTCTTTAGTTCCTTTGTGATTAGGATGAATACACATCAGGAATACTTAATTTGGCATATTATATGTATCACATTAGCAAATATTTTGCTTATTCCTTAAAGAGCCTTAGGGTATATGGGATAAGTAGAATTCAATAATAATCCGAGTCGGCTCTAAAAGTTTGATGTTCTCTTTCCCGCCGCGATAACAACGTGGTTACAGCTTTAAAAGGTCGAGGAAAAAAAACCACTAAGTTACCGAAGTCGAAAATATGTTTGCTACATCTTGTCGGAGGCATGGCCGATGTTGTAGCCTTCTAAAGGACTAAGGTATAATAATGTTGCTTAATTTTTTATCTTACTTTGTGCCTTAAAGAGCCTAAGGGTATATGGTGCAAATAAGATTGGTCCATTCATGTCTTAAAGAGCCTTAGGGTATATGACATGAATAGTGCCTTGCTTAAGTAGCCTAATAAAAGCCAAATTTTGGTTGCCTCGATGTGAACTTTAATCTTGATGACATTTGATCTATTGAAAAGGGCTAGGAGCTAATTATTGCGTTATTAACCATTACGCTTTATTTTTGGAATTAATAAGTATCGAAACAAGTCTTAAAGAGCCTTCGGGTATATGACTTAAGTAAAATCTTGAGATAACAATAGGTAGATTTGCGGGAGGAAAAGGTAAGTACACAAATTAATATTTATGAGTAGTGTCAGTGTCATGATTGTAATTAACAATTGATTCTTGGTTTTTAAGCCTTAGGATGGGGAAAAGTGAAAAATCGGGGATGATGAAGTTATCTTTTAGACACTTAATTGTGCTTTTTGTTCTATGATCCTAAAAGTTACCAATGAGGTAATGAAAACAATACATTATGTCAACACAAATAAGTTGTAGTTAGGTAGTTAATTATCAAGAAAAATCATAAAAAGAGAAAAATCTTTGAAAATGGGAAGTCGGGTGTTTTATAACTTGTGATCTCTTATCTCTCTCAACAAAAATCTTTGCTACTTTTCAAAGGTTTAGTTTGGGGAAGTTTCGAGGTATTTGGTTATAAGGCATGTGATATTGCGTGAGGACACACAATCGTTTAGTTTGGGGAATTTTGATAAGTGTAGAATACACATATCCATTTATGCTTAAAATAACCCAATTAAACCCAAAACAGACCAAAAATGGCAAAAATATGCTTGTATTTGTGTTTTGTGTGTGCAGGTACGGATAAGTTAAAAAATCACAAGAAAGCAGTCAAAAACGAGCAAGCACGGACACGAGAATCAGAAGAGTACAAAGCCGAAGCCAGAAAAGTCAAGCCTCAGTCAAAATCAGCCAAGAAAAATCAAAGTCAGTCAAAGATGGTCAACAAAAGTCAACAAGACCCACAATATTCCATTTTAACCCTCTAAGTTTCACAAAAGTCCAAGAATAGCCCCTCTCCTCTTAATGGGCCTTAAAAACCCAAATGGGCCATACCCGGATCCTAAAGCCCAAATCTTTAGCCCACTTTTCTTTTTATAACAACCACAAGGGCCAGTTTTGCAATTTTCGTAAGTTGATTATAACTAGAAAAAGGGAAAACAACCACAAGGGCCAAATGTGCAATCATACCAAAGTCCAACCGATTTAACTGTCAAAAAAGAGGCGCGAAAGGTGTTACTATTCACCTTTCTTCCCCGTTTCACCATCCAGGGTAAAAAAGAGGGCAAATGGAAATTGAGGGCTCTAATGGTCAATTCATAAGGTCTACATCAAGATGGCAGGGAGAGATTAGTCAAATCAAGGCTCTAAGTATCCCTCTATCAAGCTCATGCCACGTAGAAAGCACAAGAGGTGTGGGTATTTTGTGCTAAATCACTCAGAGAACTAGCACAATGTCACATCACAGGAATGCCACGCTGGCAATCCATGATTGTGCACAATTTGATCCAACATCCCACAACATAGATCAAACGATTGAAGGAAATGAAAGGCAGAGATTGTATGAAAGGGAAATGAGCTCAAAAGGCTAGAAGGATCCAAGGCAGGCTATAAAAAGGGCTTCCCTCTTCACACACAAAAAAAGAGAGTAGCTTTTAGGTTTAGTTTTAGCTTAATTTTCCATTCCTAGCTTAATATTGTTTTCAAACTTGTAAATTTTCTTTTAAGTAATGTAAGCAAGCTTTATTATAATGAAATTTCAGTTGTTTTAAATCTCTCAAAATCTTTCTAATTCAAAATATCTCATTTTTTTTATTTCAGTATTAAGCTATAAATCTCAACCAAACCCTTATAGACTCAATAACACTCCAGGTCTCTAACTTATTAGAGAGAAAATCGTTCACTTAATCCTAATTTAAACTCTAAATCAGTTTAATACGTGGAAAGTTGGACAAATAACTATGAAGGATCTAAAAGGAAGATCCCCATGGACTATTAAAGCTTTATTCATATGAATAAAGCTAGAGCTTGTAGCTGATGACAGGTGAGTTTGATGAGCTTCTATCTAATCTTAAGCACAAACGGAGAGATGGTTTCCTTTTAAATTCCTTTTGCCTTTAATTTCTAGCTTAAATAATTATAATATTGCTTATTAGTTTAGATTTATTTAATTGCTTAAAATAATTGCTTATTTCTGCTTATTCTTCTTTATTTGTGCTTATTAGTTAATAGTTTACAATTGTTTTTAGTTTTATAGTTATAAAAATTAGTTTTAAAATACTGCTCATTAAAAACCTATCAAAACCAAAATATTAGTTAGCATAATCTTAGATTTTTCATTATTAGCTTAATTCAGTTGTTAGATTTTGCTATTTAAGTTAGTTGTAAGCTGTTTATTATCTGGTGTCAAGGATCTAATTAGTTAAGATCATTTAAAGAGCTTTTTCAAATCTATCAAGTGCATAAAGGGGTGTTTGGTATAAGCTTCTTTGACCATCTAAAGTCAAACGTTTTGGGCAAAACCTTTTGAGACAGCCTAGATTTCAGTTAAAAACATTAGGAGTTGAGATTTAAGAAGTTAGATTTAAGAAATTGAAAAGTTATGTCTTATATTTAGTGTTTCCTGCATCTAATGTACATTTTCTAGAATTTTCACTTGTGAAAATTTTTGATCTAAGCCATTGAAGCTTTAGATCTTGTTTGCAACTTTGTTCTTACACTCTATTGTAGTAGTCTAAGTGCAAAGGTTTCCCTTAGAAACCTGCACCTTTGTGTTTGCACTTTGTGCAACATGTGTCACTAGCAGTACTAACATAAGTTAGTACTGCTGTCACAGTTAGTACTGCCACTTTTGGCTTAATTTTTAGTTAAGTAAGAGTAGGATTTAGGAGCTTAGATTCAAGTAGGACTTAGATTAGCTACAGCTTAATTTAGTTTAAGTCTTTAATTTTGTTATCTAGCTTATTTTCTTAGCTTATTTTGCTGTCAAAAGTCACTAAAAAACCTCAAAAGCCAAAAACAGTAGGTTACTTAAGTAGATTGTTATTTAGTTAATTTTAGCTTATGATCCTGGTTTTTATAGCTTAAATAGATAGATTATAAGTAGCTTTATAGGTCCTTAAAGTTTTAGAGTCTAGTGTAGCTTTTTAAGGTTTTTAGCTTATTTAGATTTTGTGCTAATCTGCTTATTTTCTGAGTTTGCTTAGTTCATGCTCAATTTCAGTTGTTTAAAAGTAATTCCAGCTTAATTTTCTTTTCCTACATAGTATAAGCACATCATAAGCTTCTTAGAACACTTTTCCTTTTTAGATTTGAGCCTAGAATAAGCTTGTTATAATCCTTTTAGTGAAAATAAGCCCAAAAGCAAACTCACTGTAAACAGCTTATTCATAAGCTGTTTAAGAGCTTATCTTTCACTTTCAGTCAAAAAGCTTAGTTTTAAAGTTGTTTAGGATCACGTTTTTAATAAGTTCCAATTTTTAGTTTTTTATAAAAAGTTAAAAAATAAAAATTGCAAAAAGTGGGGTGTGCCTGCCTCGAACCCACGACCTTCATGTTTATAAACACAACAACCTTAACTTTTTGCTACAATAGCTCATCCCAACCATAGTTCACAACAATTATAATACTTACAACACGTTTTCACTTATCCTTTTAATTAAAAACCTAGCTATACTAAGCTTAATTTGAGGGCTTATTCGATTAGCTTTGTTCTTCTATTTTTTCTTGAGTTTCCTTTAGTCGTTTAAAGTGTTAACCTGAATTTTTTGTCAGATTTTTCTAAACTTTTATTTTATTTTAATCATTTTTCGAAAGTAAAAATCTTATAAAATTCATAAAAAAATAGAAAATTTCAGAAAATACAAAAAAAAAAGAGTTTTTAGTTTTATAAACAATACTTACAGGTTTACATTCATAAAAATCATTTAACCACTTTTGATTTTAAATTTAATTTTTGAGCTTTAATTTTAATTTTAAAAAGAGAAGTTTTAATTTAAAAATATAAAAAATAGTTTTCATCTAATTTTTATTTATTTTAGACTTTTCTAAGCTTAAAAATTATTTTTCCAAATTTTTAGTACTTAATTTGCTATTTTCTAGGATTTAATTAGATTAAAATAGTTTTTAATTCATATTAAATTCAAAAATAATCAAAAAAATGTTTTTCCTTTTCCTAAAATTTTCTTTTGTCCTATCTTAGGTTTAGAATTTTAGTTTACATTTTTAGGGTTAAAATTTAGTTTACTTGCTTAATAGTCGCGTTTTATTTGATTTTCGTATTCGTTTAATTATTTAATTGTTTTTAATTGTCCATTTTAATTGTTGCTTTAGACTATCAAATCATCCATTTACTCATTCAAATTAGAATCCGGACTTAAACGAGGATTCAATTTCACTAGTCGTTGGGGAAACGACCCGGGTGATCATATTTGCCTGGTTTAATATACGTATTATATATTATATTATATATATTTTTGAGAGTGGATTTTCCTTAGGGAATTTTCTTAATTGCTCTTTGAATTAATATATTTTATATATATTTTACATGTGTTAAAACTTTCTATCAAGTTTTTGGCGCCGCTGCCGGGGACTAGTGTTTAAGATTCCTCCGTTTTGTGTTTGTTGATTTGGTTTGAAGATCCTTTCACACTCGAAAGTTTCATTCTTGTTTTATAATTCAAAAATCCAAAAAAAAATAAAAAAATTATAAAATATAAAAAGTAAAAAATATTTTCCTTTTCTTTTTAGTATAAGTAAAAGATAAAAAAAATAGAAAAATCAAAAATATAAAAAATCTTCCTTTTTAATTAAAGAAATAAAAATCACCAATTGGTAAAAAAAATACCAAAATATAACATTCTCAACGGAGGTGTTATCATTTCAATTTCCGGTGAACTTGTTGGTTCCCAAATCGAATCAAAGATTTAACACTTGCCATTTGTGTCTCTACGAAGTACGGCTCACCTTGAAAAGCAATTTTCGAGAGCTACCGTGAAGTAGTTGATTATTTGGTTTAAGTCTCTTTCGTGTAACCGTTAAAATTCATTGTTAAAAAAAATAGTGTAAAGTTTTGCTTTTTGATTTTTAGTTTTTCTTTTTATGCGCACTCGTTCGCAATCTCGAAGACGTCGTCAACAAAAAATGCACTATAAACAAACTCCTTCCGGTGTTGTTGAAAAATATTGAATTAGAAAACGCGCAATTGTTGAACAAAACGTTGTTCCAATGGCCGACAATCGTACGATGGCCCAAATGTTACAAGCACCCATCGAAGGTTATGAAGATGCTATAGTTGTTCCACCGATCAATGCTAACAATTTCGAGCTTAAGCAACCTTTAATCAATCTTGTGCAAAGTAACAAATTCACGGGTAGACAAGATCCTCACAATCACCTTCGATTTTTTAACAAAGTCACTTCAACGTTTAGACATCCCGAAGTTCCGAACACTTCGATAAAGCTTTTGCTTTTTCCTTTTTCTCTAGACGGTGAAGCCCGAGATTGGTTAACAAGGAAACCTCAATTCAATTCTCACATGGGACGACCTTGTTTCAAAATTCATAAACCAATTCTTCCCACCATCGAAAACAACTTACCTCCGAAACAAAATCACCAATTTTTTCCAAGAACCAAACGAAACCTTTAACGAAGCATGGGAACGTTTTAAAGGACTCCTTCGTCAATGTCCTCACCATGGCTTTTCGGAACTACACCAACTCGATACTTTTTACAATTCTTTGAATTCAAACGATCAAGATGCCTTAGATTCCGCCGCGGGTGGCAATTTCTTAGACAAGAATCTAAGAAGGTTTAGCAATTATTGAAAGCAAGTCAAAAGTTCGTTACTCAAGGAGTCGTGCTAGTGATTCAAGAGTGAGTACGGATGCTCCTCTTTCTAATTCTTCACCTTCTAATAATTCTTTCGATATGCAACAAATAGCCGCTTCTCTCGAGGATAAGATGACTATCAAGATGAACAAGATGTTGAATGAAATGAAAGCTTTAGTTGTTACTACTCCTGCACCCGTCAAAGCAGTTGAGGAAGTATGTGTCACTTGTGGATCGAATCACAATTTTAACCATTGTCCATTAACTCAGAGTGGAAACAATTTTCCCGTTTTTCATGACAATATTCAACAATTTCAACAAACCGCATCCGTTGGCAATTTTCTCCAAAGAAACCAACCCTTCCCAATTTGCAATCAAAGCGACCACGCGGGTTTCACCCAACCGAATGTTCAAACAATCAGGAAACCAAAACCGGAACCAGGAACCAATCAAATTTCAACCAAACCGTGGAGGTAATTTTAAACCAAAACCGACAAAACAACCAAAATCAAGTTTTACCAAGCCCCACCAAAACAACACCAACAAATCAAACCTTGGTTAATCAAGCTTTAGTCTCCGCGAAGTGCATAAACTCCAAGGTGTCCAAAACTGATTTTTGAAAGTTATGCTATAGCAAACGATGCGAATATAGAATAACTTGCAAATGAAGTTGGATAATTTTCAAAGAAAACCAAAATATTTTCAAAGATTTAAATGATTCTCAAAAGAAACAAGATGATTTTCAATGATGATGCCATTTCATGCTTAGCTAGCACACCAACAACCTCAACGTCAAGTTCTTTACCAACAATCCATTCCAAACCACGGAATGAAGCCAAGGCGAATTACAACTCGTAGTGGTGATTCATACGTGGACCTGCTACCGATTCCTACCGCTGAGTGTGGAAAAGGAAAGTGAGGTGACAAAGGATACGGAGCTACCAAGCACCGAGAACATCCAACCTCCTCCATTCGTCCAAGAAACAAACCTAAGACAAAAAACCAATTTGAAGAACCTTCTTCGTTGCAACAAGCCATAATCTAATTTACTTACCCATCGAACTCAACATACAAAGATCTTGAAAAGGATGAGATCCTAATCAAAGTTTATGGAAATCTTCCGTAACTTCACTTTGATAAGTTTCGCGGATGCTCTCATTCAAATCCAAAGTTTGCCCGGTGTTTAAAAAAAATGTTAAATAACAAAGACAAGTTCAATTAAGCATAACCAAAACGCCGTTAAATGAAAATTGTAGTGCCGGTTGTCCTTCAAAAGCTTCCAGAAAAGCTAGTACCCACGTTGATTCTCATTCCATGAGATTTTTCGGGAATTCGATAGGTATTAGCTCTTGCCGATTTAGGTCTAGTACAATCTCATGCCTTTATTCCATTTGAAAAAGCTTCAACTCTCAGGCCTAAACTAAACAAAAATGGTGTTAGAATACTGACCGTACAATTTCTAAACCACCGGTGAACCGAAAATTTTTGTCAAAAGTAGGAAGTTCTACTTCCCGCCGAATCAGTTGTTCTTGCTTTTATCGCCGATCCTCGAGGACCGATTATACTCGGCGACCTTCTTATACGGCTCAAGCTTTTAATCGATGTTACGAAGAGAGATTACTCTTAGGACTGATGAATCATCTTTTACCCTTAAATGTGGGCGTCATGCACTTTCCTTTTCAACATCAATCACAGAATCGTTGAAGAAAGTTGATCTCATTGAAGTCACTTGTGAAGAATACTCATAAGAAGTACTTGTGATTTTCGATTCCGTGCTTACAACAATCCTTCCCTACTACGATCCGATTGTTTCATCATCCTCCAACGCTTACTCCATTTGATGTAAGCGATTTCTACTCTTTGAGGAAGCCGAGCTTTACAGAGCAATCGATGACGAGCAAATTTTCCAAGGAAATGATGCTAACTACTACGATCCCGA
Source organism: Tanacetum coccineum (assembly GCA_026074375.1). NCBI lineage: Eukaryota > Viridiplantae > Streptophyta > Magnoliopsida > Asterales > Asteraceae > Tanacetum > Tanacetum coccineum. The sequence continues at coordinate 51,588 of BQNB010012321.1, forward strand.
GGTGACATTCGCTATTCTCAAGTACTTTACAACAATGGATCCATTACCTCAACCTACAACAAATCAAGGAGATTATTCTCACGAATTTCAAAAAGACTATAAAGTTGATTGAACAAGAATCTTCACTCGAATATGCTACTTCTTCCTTATGAACCAAAATTGAACTTCCCCAAAGTCGAAACTTAAAGAGTTAAACCATCCGCATCTCGATAATGCCGTTTTTAGAGAAAATAACAGCTTCAGTCATAATTTACAAAAAAAAGATTTGAGCCTAAAAGAAAAACCTCACTATTAACGTTTCTGAAAAAAAAAAACCAAAACGAGCAATTGCTGGAAACTACTAATAACCAAGGCCTAGATCCAGAGTATGCTTCAACAAAATCCTATTAGAAGATGATTTACGAACCTTCCGTCCAACACAATAGAGTTAAAACCCTAAAACCATAAGTCAACAAAAAAATAGAAAAACTACTTGACGCAGGATTGATTTATCCAATCTCAGATAGTCCATGGTTTAGTCCGGTCCCATTGTGTTCCTAAAAAAAGGTGGTATGACCGTTTGTCACAAACGAATGAAAATGAGTTGGTGCCGTACAAGATTAGTCACAGGATGGAAGTTTGTCATCTTTATCGAAAGTTAAACGAAGCCACTTGTAAAGAGACCATTTGCCGTTCCATATCATGACCCAAATGTTAGTAGCGATTAGCCGGATCAACACGACATTTTTATGTTTCTTAGATGGTTTTTGTTAACAGGGAATTTTCAAATGCGCTAGATTGATCCTAAAGATCAGGAAAAAACTACTTTTACGTGCCCATACGGAACTATCGCTACTCGGCGTATGCCATTCGTTTGTGCAAAGCACGCGCGCGAGCTTTCCAACTGAGATATGCCCATTTTTCATGACATGATAGAAAAACGATTGAGTTTTTATGTTCGATTTTTCAGTTTTTGGCGTCGATCTTTTCCTCGAGGCCATGCTAATTTAGACAAAATGCTTAAAAGGTGTGAAGACACCAAATTAGCACTAAATTGGGAAAAGAGCCATTTCATGGTTAAAGAAGGCATTGTTTTAGGACATAAGATCTCTAGGAAAGGAATTAAAGTCGATAAGGCCAAAGTTGATGTAATTTCTAACTCACTCATCTAACGACCGTACAATAAAATTCAAAGTTTTCTCAAGGGCATGCTGGATTCTATCGAAGATTTATCAAAGACTTTTCTAAAATATCTCGACCCATGACCCATCTCTTAGAGAAGAACACTCCTTTCATTTTTTTAGAAGATTGCATTCTTGCCTTTCAAACATTAAAAAAGAAGTTAACCGAAGCTCCAATTCTCATTGCTAAACCAAATGGGTACCACCCTTTTTTGAAATCATGTGCAATGCAAGTGATTATGCAATAGGTGCGGTCCTAGGACAAAATTGAGAAGCATTTTCGACCAATTCATTACGCAAGTAAGACAATGACTGAAGCAGAATCAAACTACACAACAACCGAAAAAAGATCTTGCAGTTGGTTTACACGCACTTTTGAGAAGTTTTTCGATCATATACTAATCATAACAAGAGTGTTGTTTTTACACGACCATTCCCATTAAAAATACCTCTTCAACAAGACACGCAATAGCACGATTGCTAACGATGGGTCTTACGACTTCAGAATTTGAATTCAAGTCATCGATACTAAGGGAGCTGAAAACATGCAACCGATGCACCTCTCCTCGTCTTGAAAACCCGTATGAAAATGTTTTTGATCCTAAAGATATTAATGAAAACCCTTCCTCTTGAAACATTGAATATGGTGATTTCTCATGATGACCAAATACCCGTTGGTTTGCCGATATAGCAAATGACCAACCGGGAAATTTTCTATCAAAGGAATGTCAACCAACAAAAGAGAAAGTTTTCATGGATTACAGCATTACTTTTGGATGATCCTTATCAACTTTCGAACATGTGCGGAACCAAATCATCCGTAGATGGTATTTGGCCAAGAAGCTCTTAAATTCTCAAAGAAGCTTGCCATGAAGGACCCACTGGGCCATCACAGTGGCCCAACATCATAGCTCGAAGTATTATGACGCCGGTTTCTATTGGCCTAACCGATTTATAAGGATTTTGGCCTACGAATTGATCAAGTCTTTGATCATGTCAAAGACAAGGCAAAATCTCTCAAACGTGATGAGATGCCTCAAAATGCATCCAAGTTTTGTAAATTTTTCGATGTTGGGGTAACGATTTTTATGGACCGTTTTCCGCATCTAGAGGTAAACAAATTCTTCTCGTAGCCCGGTCGATTATCTTTCTAAATGGGGTTGAAGCAAACGAAGCGCTCCCCACCAACGATGCTAAGTAGTTGTTAAGTTTCCTTAAATCCCCTATTCCCTCCCGCTTCGTGCTCCTAAGCAAATCATAAGCAATCGTGGGACCCTTTTTTGTAACGACAACTTGATAAAGTTATGTCAAAATTTGTGTCACCCATACGTCTTTGACTCCTTGCCACCCACTCCAACGAGTGGTCAAGTTGAAGTCACAAATCGAGGTCTCAAAAGAAAATTTTTTTTTTTTTTTTTTTTTTTGAAAAGGAACGGTCGAGAAAACCGAACTGCCTCATGGTCAGACAAGGTTAGGATGAGCATTATGGGCCTTTTAAAACCGCTTACAAGACTCCAATTGGATGTACTCCGTACAAGTTAGTCTATGGAAAAGCGTGTCACTTACCAGTCGAGCTAGAACACAAAGCATATTGGGCTCTTAAGCATGCCAACTTCGATTTAAAGACCGCGGGCGATCATCGAAAGCTTCAACTCAATGAACTTAGCGAGCTTCGTGAACAAGCTTCACGAGAATTCCTTAATCTACAAGGATCAAACAAAGAAGCTACACGATCCAAGATAAAGAACCGAATCTTCAATGTTGGTGATCAAGTCTTGCTTTTCAACTCCCGATTAAAGATTTTCTCCGGAAAGCTAGTCCCGTTGGTCCAGACCTTTCACAATCACCGAAGGTTTATCCTTATGCACTTGGCAAGTTGTCTCATGCCATGGTTCTAATTCAAAGTCAATTGCCACCGTCTTAACAAAACTAATGGCGGTATACACCACCATTGGTTTATCCCGGAAAAAAACCTCCAACTTCCCGAAGGGACAACAAATACAGGATCGAGTCGAGCTTGCGACTCGGTGAACAAAAACAAGCCGCTTCGTGGGAGATCACCCCATGCTTATCCTTTCTATTTTCTTTCTATTTCCTGATCTAATGTGTTGTGAGAGGCTTGTTCTCTTTCTAATTTCTCGATGTTTGTTGCTTGTTTGTTGTGATTTTTGCAGGATTCCACCAGCTATTTCTAAAGACTCTCGTGTCCGGTTGATTTTTCCCGTTCTACTCGAGTTTCTCATCCTTTGTGTGAAATTAGTTTGGGGAGATCCGATATCCTTTCATCATTATCGATTCACGTTTATCTTTGCATACCTCATAAACGGCTTAGATTTTCGTTGAGACCCGACTTTAAACATTGAGGACAATGTTTTGTTTTAGTTTGGGGAAGGGAATCTATCGATTTGATGTTGCTTGCTTATTGTTTTGTTCTCACGTACCCGTTTTCCCACAAAAATAGCAAAAATTTTAAAAATTTTCAGTCTTGTTATTTAGTTAAAAAATATAAAAAAAATAAAATAAAATAAAAATAAAAAATAAGTGTTAAGACACAAATGTAGGTTTTCCGATGGTAAGAATAAGAAGTAATTTTTGACCCGATCGAACGTGTAGAGTTCTAGCTTTCTCCCTTAACAATTAATGATGATAGTTTGTGCTAGTCTCATGTAGACTTTAAACATGCTAAACTTGAATCATTAGTAAATGAAAACTTGTGCTAATCTCAAGTAGATTTTAAATATGCCGAGTTGGAATTTATATAGGCTAAGTATTTGCAAAGTTCTTTTGTGAAGAATAAGAGATGATAGTGTTAATTACGAATTAGGATGCTAAACAAAGTTTATGTGGAAAGCTTAAGGGCTTATAAGAATAACTTGTGATTTTTCTTCCCCGAAGTTCCTAAAATGATTAATTATACGTGTTCTCTTTGATTTTTACAATTTAGAGTTTTACTCTTAAAAGTCTAATCAACATATTCAGAGAAAAAACCTTATCAATATCATTGGTAAATAAGAATTTTAGTTCGAGTTTATACTTTGGTTTTCTAAAAACGAAATTTTTACTATTTGCAAAAATATGGTGTTATGAATAGTGTTGTTCTAAAAAAAAAGATGCAAGTTATAAATCCTTAAGTGTTAATCAATAATATGCAAACTCCATCGCAATAAAGTACAATGCAGTATTTGTTCGCTCACCGATGTGACAATCAAAAAAAAGGATGGAGGATGTATATAAGGGGTTGATATCATATATAAGATACGCGAGCTCTTGTCGAAGAGCGAGGCCGATGTGTCATTGACAGAAAAAGTGATACCAATTCCTACCTAATAGTGTGAATAAGTAACATAAGTATGTACAAATTCTAAAATAAATAGAAAAATTTTTCATTTTCTAAAACCAAGGTATTCTTTTGAGCTAAGGTTTAGCAAAACTCTACAACCTTTTTCATCGAAAGTTTCATCGTTCGTTAGTATTATCCAATGGGAGTGTCAAACCTTAGCACTTACCGATGACGTGGGATCGCTAGAGAATAAAGTCATCTCATGGGACAAGTGAACCCATGATGTTTAGCTAAGGAGGTTTTTGTTGCTTTAAAGTTAGTGCTTCTACTAGTGATTAACATAATAGCCCAAAAGGCCCAGTGTAAGGCTTGGTCGGCGATTTATTTCAACTATCAAATATGTGGATTTAAAATGTTTTAAAATTTTAAAAAATATGAACACACATACCTAAATTTATGATTTATGTCGGGAAGAGGAATTCACAAGTTGTAATTATAAGTAGTCTTAGCATCTTAGTTCGTAATTAGCAATGATCTTGTTTTTAAGCTTAGCATGGGAAAAGTGAAAAATCGGGGATGATGAAGTTATCTTTTAGACACTTAATTGTGCTTTTTATGATCCTAAAAGTTACCAATGAGGTAATGAAAACAATACATTATGTCAACACAAATAAGTTGTAGTTAGATAGTTAATTATCAAGAAAAATCATAAAAAGAGAAAAATCTTTAAAAATAGGAAGTCGGGTGTTTTATAACTTGTGATCTCTTAACTCTCTCAACAAAAATCTTTGCTACTTTTCAAAGGTTTAGTTTGGGGAAATTTCGAGGAATTTGGTTATAAGGAATGTGATATTGCGTGAGGACACACAACCGTTTAGTTTGGGGAATTTTGATAAGTGTAGAATACACATATCCATTTGAACTTAAAATAACCCAATTAAACCCAAAACAGACCAAAAATGGCAAAAATATGCTTGTATTTGTGTTTTGTGTGTGCAGGTACGGATAAATCAAAAATGACAAGAAAGCAGTCAAAAACGAGCAAGAACGGACACGAGATTCAGAAGAGTATAAAGCCGAAGCCAGAAAAGTCAAGCCTCAGTCAAAATCAGCCAAGAAAAATCAAAGTCAGTCAAAGATGGTCAAACTAAGTCAAACACAAAAGAACAAATCCTAAAAAATGTTTCACTTTGGTCCCTCAACTCTCACAAAAGTCCAAAAATGTCCCCACCTCTAATTGGGCCTTACCCGGATCTCATAAGCCCAAATCCTAGCCCACTTTACTTTTATATAAACTCCAAGGACCAAACTTGCAATTTCTAAAAGATCCTTATAACTAGAAAAAGGGAAAAACAACCACAAGGGCCAAATGTGCAATCATACCAAAGTCCAACCGATTTAACTGTCAAAAAAAGAGGCGCGAAAGGTGTTACTATTCACCTTTCTTCCCCATTTCACCATCTAGGGTAAAAAAGAGGGCAAATGGAAATTAAGGGCTCTAATGGTCAATTCATAAGGTCTACATCAAGATGGCAGGGAGAGATTAGTCAAATCAAGGCTCTAAGTATCCCTCTATCAAGCTTATGCCACGTAGAAAGCACAAGAGGTGTAGGTATTTTGTGCTAAATCACTCAGAGAACTAGCACAATGTCACATCACAGGAATGTCACGCTGGCAATCCTTGATTGTGCACAATTTGATCCAACGTCCCACAACATAGATCAAACGATTGAAGGAAATGAAAGACAGAGATTGTATGAAAGGGAAATGACCTCAAGAGGCTAGAAGGATCCAAGGCAGGCTATAAAAAGGGCTTCCCTATTCACACAAAAAAAAAAAAGGGTACTTTAGGTTTAGTTTTTAGCTATAATTTCCATTCCCTACTAAATTTTTTTTCAAACTTGTAATTTTTCTTTTAAGTAATGTAAGCAAGCTTTATTATAATGAAATTTCAGTTGTTTTAAATCTCTCAAAATCTTTCTAATTCATAATATCTCATTTTTTTTATTTCAGTATTAAGCTAAAGCTCAACAAACCCTTATAAGCTCTAATAAGCTCTCACATGTCTCTAAGCTTGTGTTAGAGATCAAATCGTTCACTTAATCCTATTTAAACTCTAAAATCAGTTTAATACTTTGGAAAGTTGGACAAATAAGCTATGGAAGGGGGATCTAAAAGGGAAGGATCCCCATGGACTATTACTAGCTTATTCATATGAATAAGCTAGAGCTTGTAGCTGATGATTGAGTTTGAGCTTCTGTTTAGCTGAAGCACAAAGTAAGTTTCCTTTTAAATTCCTTTTGCCTTTAATTTCTAGATTAAATAATTATAATATTGCTTATTAGTTTAGATTTACTTAATTGCTTAAAATAATTGCTTATTTCTGCTTATTCTTCTTTATTTGTGCTTATTAGTTAATAGTTTATAATTGTTTTTAGTTTTATAGCTTTAGAACTTGAGTTTAAATTTCTGTCCTAATAATCCTTTAAAAACCAAAAATATTAGTTAGCATAATCTTAGATTTTTCATTATTAGCTTAATTCAGTTGTTAGATTTTGCTATTTAAGTTAGTTGTAAGCTGTTTATTATCTGGTGTCAAGGATCTAATTAGTTAAGATCATTTAAAGAGCTTTTTCAAATCTATCAAGTGCATAAAGGGGTGTTTGGTATAAGCTTCTTTGACCATCTAAAAGTCAAAAGTTTTGTGCAAAACCTTTTGAGACAGTTTAGATTTCAGTTAAAAACATTAGGAGTTGAGTTTTTGGAAGTTAGATTTAAGAAATTAAAAAGTTATGTCTTATATTTAGTGTTCCTGCACCAGGGTACATTTTCTTAGAATTTCACTTGTGAAAATTTTGATCTAAGCCCTTGAAGGCTTAGATCTTGTTTGCAACTTGTTCATACACTCTATTGGAGTGTGTCTAAGTGCAAGGTTTCCCTTAGGAAACCTGCACCTTTGTGTTGCACTTGTGCAAAGTGCACTAGCAGTACTAACATAAGTTAGTACTGCTGTCACAGTTAGTACTGCCACTTTTGGCTTAATTTTTAGTTAAGTAAGAGTAGGATTTAGGAGCTTAGATTCAAGTAGGACTTAGATTAGCTACAGCTTAATTTAGTTTAAGTCTTTAATTTTGTTATCTAGCTTATTTTCTTAGCTTATTTTGCTGTCAAAAGTCACTAAAAAACCTCAAAAGCCAAAACCAGTTAGTACTTAATAGATTGTTATTAGTTTAATTTAGCTATGGACCTGGTTTTTTATAGCTTAAATAATAGAATTATAAGTAGCTTTATAGGTCCTTAAAGTTTTAGAGTCTAGTGTAGCTTTTTAAGGTTTTTAGCTTATTAAGATTTTGTGCTAATCTGCTTATTTTCTGAGTTTGCTTAGTTCATGCTCAATTTCAGTTGTTTAAAAGTAATTCCAGCTTAATTTTCTTTTCCTACATAGTATAAGCACATCATAAGCTTCTTAGAACACTTTTCCTTTTTAGATTTGAGCCTAGAATAAGCTTGTTATAATCCTTTTAGTGAAAATAAGCCCAAAAGCAAACTCACTGTAAACAGCTTATTCATAAGCTGTTTAAGAGCTTATCTTTCACTTTCAGTCAAAAAGCTTAGTTTTAAAGTTGTTTAGGATCACGTTTTTAATAAGTTCCAATTTTTAGTTTTTTATAAAAAGTTAAAAAATAAAAATTGCAAAAAGTGGGGTGTGCCTGCCTCGAACCCACGACCTTCATGTTATAACACCAACACCTTAACCGTTTTGCTACAATAGCTCATCCAACCATAGTTCACACAATTTAATACTTACACACGTTTTCACTTTCCTTTTTATTAAAAAGCCGTAGCTTAATAAGCTTATTTGAGGGCTTATTCGTTTAGCTTTTTGGTTCTTCTTATTTTTCTTGAGTTTCTGTTAGTGTTTAAGTGTTAACCTGAATTTTTCAGATTTTTCTACCTTTTATTTTATTTTTAATCATTTTTCGAAAGTAAAAATCTTATAAAATTCATAAAAAATAGAAAAAGTTTCAGAAAAATACAAAAAAATAGTTTTTAGTTTTATAAACAATAGCTTAAGGTTTACATTCAGAAAAATCATTTTCACCACTTTTAGATTTTAAATTTCATTTTTGAGCTTTAATTTTTAATTTTAAAAATAGAATTTTAATTTTAAAAATAGTTAAAAATAGTTTTCTAAGTTTTTATGTTATTTTAGACTTTTCTAAGCTTAAAAATCATTTTTCCAAATTTTTAGTACTTAATTTGCTATTTTCTAGATTAGTTAATTAAAATAGTTTTTAATTCATATTTAGAATTTCAAAAATATCAAAAAATTTGTTTCCTGTTTTCCTAAAATTTTCTTTTGTCCTATCTTAGGTTTAGAATTTTAGTTTACATTTTTAGGGTTAAAATTTAGTTTACTTGCTTAATAGTCGCGTTTTATTTGATTTTCGTATTCGTTTAATTGTTTAATTGTTTTTAATTGTCCATTTTAATTGTTGCTTTAGACTATCAAATCATCCATTTACTCATTCAAATCAGAATCCGGACTTAAACGAGGATTCAATTTCACTAGTCGTTAGGGAAACGACCCGGGTGATCATATTTGCCCGGTTTAATATACGTATTATATATTATATTATATATATTTTTTAGAGTGAATTTTCCTTAGGGAATTTTCTTAATTGCTCTTTGAATTAATATATTTTATATATATTTTACGTGTGTTAAAACTTGCTATCACAATGCCTAACATTCAACTGAACTCCAAGTTCGTGAACAATATGTCACCTGAATGGGATAGGTTCGTGACAAACAAGCCGTTTAACGCACAAGGTCTAAAAAGACAAATCCGAACATTAGTATGCAATACTTATACAACATGAGAAGCATGCTGAACCAAGATCGACTGATTATTGAGAGAATCACTCCTGATACGAATGATCAACTTGCATTTGTGTTAACGGTCCAACCTCATGCCCAATCATCACATGTCCAGTCTCATCAATATCCCTCTTCATCAACAGACCCCCAATCACCACAATATCTACAATTCCCTGAAACATCACAAATTGACTTCGGATACACCTAAACTGATGAAATACTTGACAACCTAACCAAATAAATGGCACTCCTTACCCAATCCTTCAGAGCAATGCTTCCTCAGACCAACAATCAACTTCGAACCTCATCTAACACCCGAAATCAAGCAACTATTCAAGATGGTCGGGTTGTTGTTTAGAATGTTCAAGGGCGACAGAATCAGAATCAAAGGAATTTTGCTTGGGGAAATGGTGCAGCAGGAAATAGGGGTGTACAAAATAGAGCTGGGAATGCCAATGCAGGTCAAGGAAAACCGATCAAGTGTTATAATTGTAATGGAGTTGGACATATTGCAAGGAACTGTACTCAGCCAAAGCGTCCACAGAATTCTGATTATTTCAAGGACAAGATGCTGCTGATGCAAGCCCAAGAGAATGGTGCAGTTTTGGATGAAGAGGAACTACTCTTTCTGGCTGGTGAACAGGGCAACACCTTTGATGCAGATGTGGATAATTAACCAGTCTAAGACTTAGCTCTGAATGAGGATAACATCTTCTAGGCAGATGAATATGACGCTTTTGATTCAGATGTTGATGATGAACCGACTGCTCAGTCTATATTCATGGCCAATTTGTCCTCAGTCGGGTCAGCAAATCCACAAGCTGGTCCATCCAATGCATCAATCTTATCTGAGGTACATATTCTGGAAAATGCTATTGATCATAGTGTTTCTAATCAGGACGAACATGAGATTCATAATAAAGTACAACCGTCAAATGTTATTGACTCAACTAGTGTCCATATGGGTAACAGTAATGTTATTCCATATGAACAATATTTGTCGGTCAATGATATTTCTGTTGTACCAAGTTGTGCATCTTCCGCTCTAAATAGTGTATGTGTATCGCCTGTTAATGATGCGTTCGTTCCTCATGACCCAATAGCCACTGAACTTAAGATCTACAAGGAACAGGTTGCCATTTATGAGCAACGTGCTAAGTTTGAACTGACTGAACGTGAACAGCGAATGGATGATCAAATGCGTATGCTTATTCAAAATCGTAATAAAACGGAGGAAAATCTTAAAAAGGAACTTCATTCTTTCAAGTTACAACTTAAGTCAACTATGGAAAACAATAAGATAATTGAAGAAACTGTAACGACTTTGAAACAAGAGTTTAAACAGAAAGAGTCAAAATTCCTGACTGATTTTTCCAATCTGAAACACCTTAACGATAAACTTGAGAATAAGCTTCACTCACAAGATCAATCCATTCAAACTGTCCATATGATGTTAAATCCTACTCAGGTGTATGACCAAAAGACTAAAACTGCACTAGGTGCCCAGAACCCTTTTTACCTCAGACAGGCCAAAAAGGCCCAACCGGCACTATATGATGGTGATGAACTTCTTAAGCCTCATCATGTGCCGGTAATGGTTCCATCGTCTGAGGAAGAACTAGAGTTAGCTGAAGCTACTAGGAATAAACTGCATGTGAAAATGAATGACTCTGCCTGTGTGGAAAAGAGGGTTAACGTTACGCCTCCTAACTACTCAAAAGAAAATTTCATGGCAACATTCACCCCTCAGACTCAACTGACACCTGAGCAAGTATTTTGGTCCTTAGATCTAGCAAAACAAAAGGCCGAAGAGCTAAAGGCCAATGCAACACCCCTGCCTGTCCTACCACCTGCGACAGTGTATCCTCCTAATACACCGGCCCATCTGGTCCCTCGAACGCTTCCAACTATAAGTCAAGTAAATATTGGTCTGTATGTAATTACTCAACCATTTTGGGATTTTGAGAAAACTTGTAAAAAGCGTATTGTTGATCCCACTTCTTGATCGATTCTTTACGTAGTAAAGTGTTTGTTACCTTGGATGAATCCAAAATAACAATGGTTGAGACTTTGTATGTATACCAAAATGTATGCGGAATCTACACTTTGATACTCTAGAGATGTTTATCAATAGAACAGTAATAACCAAACAAACAATGAACAATGAAGTAATAACAAACTGCTTCAATATTATTAGAATAATAATACGAGTACTCTTATAGTACTGGGGTTACAACCTTGAAGCTATCACAATCTATATCTAAAAGTATTCGTCTAAGTGTATATGTATGTATATCTTCTAGACCTAGGATAGGATCTCCTTTTTGAAGGAGCGGGGGTGGTGCGGGGGGGGGGGGGGGTATGTTCGGGGGGGGGGGGGGTGGAGGGGGGGGGGGGGGGGGGGGGGGGGGGGGGGGTCTGCTAAGAAACAATATTAGCCTGATCTTGATCCTTAAAATTTTAACCTGAGAAACAAATTCAAAATGATGATGCGCTACTCATGATAAAACATTTCTCCAAACTTGAAGGTGAACACTTCAAACTTACAATTAAAGTCAATCAAAATCTCAAAGAAACGTTTTGGGAAACAAAAAACCAGTGACAATCTTCGGCGTGCTCCTCTCATTGATTCACTTTTGTAATTGGGAAACTAAATGAACAGAATCAAAGTCGATGCAATACGATTCGTGAAATTAAAGGATAACTCTCTCGCTTAACAAAGAAGAATAGTGAGCAAAACCCATTTTTTTGACCTTAAGGCTTTAGTTTCTCAGAACAAGGATTTAACTGCAAAGCTCAATGCCCTTCACGATCTCAATGAATGCTTTAGGGCAAAAAATGCAAAAGTTAAACAGCATTATAAGGAGTTGTATGATTCAATTAAAATAACATGTGCCAAAACCACTTACCAGAACAACTCTTTATTATCTGAAATTGAACACCTTAAGGATCAACTTAAAGAGAATTCCAAATGTGTCACTATACCTGATTGTGAACCTAAGGTGTTGACTCCGAGTAGATATCCTATAGATGTTGAACCAATTCCCCCTAGACTCAAGAAGAATCGGGAAGTGCATCTACACTATATCGAACGCCTTAAGGAAAATGTAGAAACCCTTCGTGAAATAGTAGAGGATGCTAAGGTAGAAAGACCATTGGATACCTCTCTTGCATCTGCTTGCCGTTACACTCAACACTCTCAGGAGCTGTTAGAATATGTAATAGGCACGTGTCCTAAAGACTTTGGCCCTCGCAATAAACAAAATGCATCTACCAATTCACTTAGGAAAAAGGGAGTTACTTTTGTTGAACCACATGAAACCTCGACTCATAACACACCACCACAAGTTGAGCACCAGAAAATAAATTCGACTAACGTTCCTGGAATTCCCTCTACAGGAGTAAAAGGTGCCTCAGCAGCTAGCAGGTCAAAGCCTAAGAGCAATACAAAGAAAGATAGGACCCTGCCAGCTAAAAGTACCTTGAAACAAGTAGAAGCCCATTCTAGGATGAATAAGTCGTATGAGAAACATAAGAATCGTGTTGATTCTAGTATTAGCTATAAGCGTACTGTAATTAATTCGAATTCTAATACTTCTTGCAAAACTTGTAACAAATGCTTAATTTCTGTTAATCATGATCAATGTGTTGTGCGTTTTGAAATGTGTGTGAAACAATCCTCTGCCACTAAAGTGTGGCGGGTTAAGCAAGTTTGGAAGACCACAGGGAAATTGTTTACCACCATCGGCCATCAGTGGCGACCCACTGGCAGAATATTACCTTTAGGAGATCAGTGGCCTTTAACTAGGAACACTCCACCTAAGGTCTTGCCTACAAAACAATGGAAGCCCACTGGTAGACTTCTCCCGTTAGGAAGACAGTGCCCTTTAGTTAGGCCTACTGCTCTTAAGAGTGACTGTTTGCCAGCTGATCCACAGGAAACTATTGCCCCTGTTGCATATAATCTTGCGTGCACTAACCAACCGGACCCCAATTGCAATTGGGGATCCAATGTATCCAAATCTCCATTTTCGCCTTTGTTCAAATGCAGGTTGTACAGATCGTTCTCTGGTATTTGGACTCAGGCTGCTCAAAACATATGACTGGAGATCGCTCACGGCTTAGGAATTTTATGAAAAAGTTTATTGGGATTGTTCGATTCGGAAACGACCATTTTGGTGCAATTATGGGATATGGGGATTATGTCATTGGTGATAGTGTAATTTCTCGGGTATACTATGTAGAGGGACTTGGACACAACCTTTTCTTTGTCGGTCAATTTTGTGACTCAGATCTTGAAGTTGCCTTCAGAAAGCACACATGCTTCGTCCGAGACTTAGATGGTGTCGACCTTATCAAAGGAAGTCGTGGCACGAACTTTTACACCATTTCTGTTGAAGATATGATGAGGTCCTATCCCATTTGCTTACTGTCTAAAGCCTCCAAAAACAAATCCTGGTTATGGCATCATCGTCTGAATCACTTAAACTTTGGCACTCTTAATGATCTAGCTCGTAAAGATCTTGTTAGAGGTTTACCTCGGTTGAAGTTTGAAAAGGATCATTTGTGTTCGGCATGTCAACTTGGAAAGAGCAGGAAAGCTACCCATAAACCCAAGACGATTAACACCATTATGGAAGTTTTACACACCCTTCACAGTATAAATGGGAAGAAATACATTTTGATAATAGTCGATAACTACTCCAGGTTTACATGGGTGAAGTTTTTGAGATCCAAGGATGAGACTCTCGCTTTTGTAATCAATCTGTTAAAACAACTACAAGTCGGTCTCAACAAAACTATCAGGTTCGTGCAGACTGATAATGGCACCAAATTCGTTAATAAAGATTTGACAGATTTCTATGAAAGCGTTGGCATTACCCACGAGAAGACCATTCCGAGAACTCCTCAGCAGAATGGCATTGTTGAATGACGGAATCGCACTCTTGTTGAAGCTGCTCGGACAATGCTGATATTCTCTAAGGCTCCCTTGTTTCTTTGGGCAGAAGCTGTGGCTACTGCCTGTTACACCTAAAACCGATCCCTTATACATACTCTTCACAACAAAACACCATATGAAATAGTGCATGACAAGAAGCCGGATCTCTCTTTCCTACGGATATTTAGGGCTCTCTGCTACACAACAAACGACAACGAAGATCTTAGGAAATTGAAAGCTAAAGCATACATTGGGTTCTTTGTTGGTTACGCACCAAACAGGAAGGTTTACAGAATCTACAACAAATGGACCCGTCAAATAATGGAAACTATTCACGTTACATTCGATGAGCTGACTGAGCAAACGGCTCCTGTTCACTCCAGTTCAGGACCTAATCCTAACCTTTTAACGCCTGGACCTATAAGTTCAAGGCTCATACCTAATTCTGCTCCTGCTATTCCGTATGTACATCCCACCAATAAAGATTTGGAGCTGTCCCCGCAGTTCCACCCCCAGTCATTCCAACCAGTCCATCAGTATCTATTTCCTTTAATCACGATGCACCATCAAGCAGTCATTCATCGTCATCCTCGGCTCATCATTCATCTTCGGTACATCACGGTGTTGCAACTGAGCATTCTTTTGAACTAAATCCGTTTGCTGCAACTGAGCACGAACCATTTGTTAATGTGTTCGCCCCAGACCCGAACTCTGAATCATCATCTTCTGGGACTCTCACCATTGTTACATCCAACCAATCCACTCAACCTCATGAACATCTCTGCAAATAGACCGACTCTCATCCTCTAGATAACATTATTGGGAACCCTTCTCGACCGATATCCACTCGGAAACAGCTTGCTATAGATGCTCTGTGGTGCTTCTATAATTCAGTACTGTCCAAAGTTGAACCTAAAAACATCAAATCTGCTGTTACTGAAGACTGCTGGTTTCAAGCCATGCAAGATGAAATCCATGAATTTGATCGACTAGACGTATCAGAATTAGTTCCACCTCCAGATTGTGCAATGATTATTGCTCTCAAGTGGATTTATAAGGTGAAACTTGACGAGTATGGTGACGTGTTGAAAAACAAGGCACGTCTTGTGGCGAAAGGATATCGTCAAGAAGAAGGTCTTTATTTTGAAGAATCCTTAGCCCCGGTCGCCAAACTTAAAGCTATCAGAATATTTCTTGCCAATGCTGCCAGCAAAAACATGACAGTGTATCAAATGGACGTGAAAACTGCATTCTTAAATGGCGAGCTTAAAGAAGAAGTATATGTGAGCTAACCAGAAGGCTTCGTTGACCCAGATCATCCACATCATGTCTACCGTCTGAAGAAAGCTCTCTACGGTTAAAGCAGGCACCCCAGGCGTGGTATGACACTTTGTCAAAGTTTCTTCTGGCACAAGGATTCTCCAAGGGTGTAGTCGATCCAACCTTGTTCATTCGGAAAACAGGCAAACACACTCTTCATGTTCAAATATATGTTGATGATATCATATTTGCCTCGACTGACCCAAAAGACTGTGACCGTTTTTCTAATGAAATGAGCTCTAAATTTCAAATGTCGATGATGGGTCAAATATCATTTTTCTTAGGCTTACAAATTTCTCAGAATCCTAGAGGCATTTTCATAAATCAATCTAAATACGCTAATGAGATTTTAAAGAAATTTGATCTTCATAAAAGTGACCCTGTTGACACTCCCATGGTGGAGCGAACAAAACTGGATGAGGACCTCTCAGGGATCCCTGTTGACCAGACCCAATATCGCAGTATGATTGGATCCCTGATGTATCTCACAGCCAGTAGACCTGACCTTGTTTTTGCTGTGTGCATGTGTGCTAGATATCAATCTAAGCCCACTAAAAAGCACCTTGAAGCAGTTAAACGGGTCTTTCGGTATCTCCAAGGATCCATAAATATGGGTCTTTGGTATCCGAAAGACACCGCCATGGCACTAACAGCATACGCAGACGCAGATCATGCAGGTTGTCAAGACACTCGAAGAAGCACATCTGGTAGTGCTCAGTTCCTTGGTGATAAGTTAGTTAGCTGGTCATCAAAGAAACAAACTAGCACGTCCATCTCGTCTATAGAGGCTGAATACATCACAATGTCTGGTTACTGTGCCCAAATCCTATGGATGCGGTCTCAATTATCAGATTATGGCTTTGCATACAATCACATCCCTCTGTATTGTGACAACAAGAGTGCCATAGCTCTATGCTGCAACAACGTCCAGCACTCCAGGTCTAAACACATCGACATCCGACATCATTTCATCAGAGAACAAGTGGAGAAGGGAGTGGTTGAGTTGTATTTCGTGAGGACAGAGTATCAACTGGCGGATATATTCACTAAGGCACTGCCCAGAGAACGATTTGAATTCATTCTCTCGCGGCTTGGCATGAAGAGTATGAAGCCAGAGACGCTCAAACATCTTCAGGATGATACGGATGAGTAACGTGTTTGCTTCACGTTTCCTATGTAAATATGTACATATTCATCATCAAAAAGAAAATTCAAAAATATAAAACCCACATAAAAAAAATTAATTAAATTAATTAATACATAATTAAATAAATTTTTCCAAGACATGTCTTTCATTTATCGATAACATTTACGGACCTAGAAATGTCATTCAATAATGACACGGGTCTTAAATAAGCTCGAACGGAGAGATTAAACATTTCAAAACCATTCTTAATGGCTTGCGGTATTTTAGTCCTTGCAACCCGCTTTTCAAAATGAGGAAAGCACGTCGCCAAAAAGACGGATGTTCCTATCAACGGGTGATTAAGTTCTTCCGGGTGATTACTTTATATTCCAAGCACCCGTCGATCTAATGATACGCTTCAGTGGCATTCTTTCTTGATTAAGAAGAGAAGTCTTCTTTCATCCTCATAATTTTCCGTCTATGATTCTTCAGAAAATTATTTGGATCTCACGTGGTGGTTTAAAGCGGCTTTTGAAAATTAATCGGACTTGGTTTTTCATAAATTTGACACTCAATCAACGACTACAGTTCTTTAAATAGAAAACGGGTCATTGATTGAGGGGGAGAGTGGTTTTTCAAATTCATGACATCTAACAGGCATTTTTAACACAAAAAGGTGATGATAACCAAACGGGGATATGGATTTAATGGGGGATTAAACTAGGAGTTGACTCAAAATGGTTCAAATATGTCCATTGAATGTTCGGTTAGGATCTTATTTGCTATGTGCTAACTGTATCCTAAGCTTAATAAATGTGAAGGACCAATTGTGTGTAACATTCCGTATTCAAGGTCATTATTTTACTCCAATCTTTAATTCCTATTTTCATTTTAAGCAAAAGTGGGGGGGGGTATAAAGAAAAGTGAACAAAAAAGGTTGTTAAGTTTACTTCTACCCGACGATTATAAGAAATTCTCGTTTTTAGCTTTGCGTGAGCCGTAATTAGAAATCTATTCGGTCTTCGCATCGTAAGTGATCTATTAATCTCATATTATTCCCCAATGATTATAATTTTTCCCATTTACATTTTTCGTTGTGATTCGCGTTTCCGAATTTTCTTGCTAAAACTCGCATTTCTACCCTTAAACCTTACCTTTCTTAATTATACTTTACATAATTCTTTCACTAAACTTATAACAAATAAAAATCAAAAAAAAAAAAATATACATTTTGCAAACCCCTAGGCCCATGGCCGGTTTTACTTATCCCACACACCAACATATTACTCTTTTCCATAAACCTCATGATTCCATCTCCATTCTCTATACATGCAAACTAACTATTCATTTCTTCATTTCAAAAGTTTTCTTCCTTCTTCTTTGCTCCCATTTCTGCCGAAATTCAAACACCCCACCATCACCATCTCACAAATTTAATCAACTCATTTTAGGCTTTATAACACCATCCTCTTGCATCTTGCAAAGTTTGGTGAGGTTTCTTGAAGATTTGAAGGTGTTTTTAGGACAGTTTCTTGGAGTTTTCTTGAGTTTTTGTGATTGGTTTGTGTCTTAGAAAGAGTGTAATAATCTTTAGAAGAAGGTTTAAAGGTTGTTAATATAAGGTTATATTGGGCGATTATTCAGCAACACAAGAAGAGTATTTCCTGTTTGATTCATAGTGTCATCTCTCTTTAGTAAGCCCCTAAAATCTTTATTTGTCTTATCTTTTTATTTACTGTGTTTTCCTTTTAATTTATAATCCAAAAAATGGATGTATAGGTCTGGAAATATTAAGTTTATATGACTACTAATTTTTGTGTCTAATCATTAATATGGCATTGTGTTAAATTAAAGAGAATAAATAATGAGGTTGGATTGGATTATAAATAGGGTTATGAAACTGTATTTTAACATCAGTAGCAAACAGATGGATTACGAAATATTTTTTGGTAATGGTGTACCTGGGAAATTTAATAATGATGTTGATGTGTCTTAAGGAAATAATGTGGTTAATTGGTAGGAGCCGTAGCTCACCGGATGAGCTAGATACGCCAATTGTACTAAAACTAGTCCATTTTTGTCACTCTATTTGGAGAAACGGGGTAAACCCCATATTTTTGCACTAACTTACTGAAATAAAAAAGTTTGTTCCCTATAAGAGGACACTTATAGCTACCATCTCCAGAGTCTCAACGGTTTATAGCATGTATAAATTTTCATTTATTGTCAATTCGTGGAGTGAAAATATTCAAAAATAAACTGTTTAGACATAAGAAGGGTCAAAATGGTTAATTTCACACAGGATCTTTGACCCCCAGGACAGTGAGGCCGTATATTTGGGGGGGGGGGGGGGGAAAGTAGCTCAAAAATGCTTTCTGAGGTGAAAACCTCATGCCCATATGAATCACGATTTTGATTTCTGAAACCACAAAAGTTTGGAAGTTTTCAGAATTTTATAAAATAAAAGGTTACTAGACTAAAACCCAAATACGGCTAATTTGTGTGGAGTTTGACGGGTAAAGAGTAAAGTAAAAACATGGTATGAATGACATATTCATACAGATTGGGACACTTGAATTTAGGTAATATTGGCCAATAAAAAAAAAACTTGGAAAGCACGTGCAATGATAGATCGGACATAAGTAAACTCTTATAAAGTCATCAATTTGGTTTCATCTTTCTCGCGTAAGTATTAGATTGATTTCTAAGTCGCGCCTTTTATTTTAGGTCGTCTCTTAGAGTATTTTGTCTACTTCCAGCTCTTATATTACTTTGATATTGCCGTTCCAACAGGTGAGTTCATAGCCCCACCTTTTCATTGTTAATGGTTTTTCTTAAACTATTTTTGGAGTGAGAATACATGCTTGTTTTACCGGAATAGAATTATCCGGTTACTACTACATAAGCGTTACATGAATATTTTTTTTATAAGAGCTTTTGCAATCTACCACGTTGATTTCGAATACATGTTTCAACAAGCTTGTATTTACGAATAACTTATCGGTTTTACTACAACATAAGCGTTACATGATATTTTACTAACTTTTGCTATCTACCACTTGATTCTAATACAAGTTTCATACAGCTTGTTTTACCGAATAACTTATCGGTTACTACTACATAAGCGTTACTTGAATTTTTTATTAAAGCTTTTGCTTATCAACCACAGGAATTCTAATACATGTTGATTACATGCTTGTTTTATAAACTGACACAATAAACTTTTATGGTATTCTGAACCCAAATAAGGTCAATT
This sequence comes from Tanacetum coccineum, assembly GCA_026074375.1. Lineage (NCBI taxonomy): Eukaryota > Viridiplantae > Streptophyta > Magnoliopsida > Asterales > Asteraceae > Tanacetum > Tanacetum coccineum. The sequence continues at coordinate 71,550 of BQNB010012321.1, forward strand.
GCATGAGTAGTTATATGGGGGGGGGGGGGGGGGGGGGGGGGGGGGGGGGGGGGGGGGGGGGCCAAAGAACCCAACATCAGAACTGTTAATTACCTATCATGGGTGAGCGCTAGTACAAATACAATAGATCTTTGGGTTTGACAGCCCTGTCCGGGGGTCTGAATCGAATCCTTTCGAGCACCCAGTCAACGGACATTTGTATTAGAAGTTTAGGTATACAAGGCAATAATACCTAGTTTATGGGGCACCATGATTACATACAAGATATGTGTTAACGTCAAGGCCTTCGTGTCATGAGCTCAATGCAATCAAGATTTATACATTGCATTCGTTGCAATGTATCTCCGTGAATTATACTTTGAATACTGTCGCTAGGCTGATCTTAAACCTTGTGGTCCCACGATGACAATACTTGACTTATTTAAAACATTACTTGGATTTCGATAACAATTCTTCTAAATGTTGTAACGCTACTTTTCTTACAGAAATATTTCTTGAACTATTTCAATACTGCTTTTACTTAAACCTATGAATTCACCACATTATTTTGAACGTTTTTTGCAATGTATTCTTCTCAGGTATTATATTGCTGCTGAGCATTTGGAAAAAGCATTTGAGTCGCGTGGAAACAAAACTCAAGGACTTGTTTTTCTTCACATTCGATAACTATTTTTCCTTAAATATACAAAATGAGTCACGATTGAAATCTTGTAAACTTGGTGAAAAGAAAATATTTGGGACCTAAATTTACTCTGATTTGTTTAAATCGAATGTGACATTTTATCAAACGTCTTTTTTGAAGTCGTTTCCTATAACTTGTACTTTATACTATGAAGTAGCACCCCAAAGAGGTACCGCTGCGTTGTTGATTTTTGAGGGGTGTGATTATCGCGTACTTCCTGTTTTCTTATTTTCTCACTCGAACATCAATACTAGTATCATATAAGGATACCCGTACGTATATGAGCTACCTTCTTTTAATCTCTTATGCTCATCTTCTGGTTTGCCGTTATCTAATTATATAGAAGTGATTTGTGTGAGTCTAACTATTCAAGGTCGATGTGTTGCCTTGGTGTTATGGCTAGCGTGATTTGAAATTTAGATGGATAAGTACGTCTACTCATATTATATTGTGATTAGGATCAGAGGGGTACACTTACCCACATATTGTGGAATCACTGTCTATGCTTTTTAATCGAGCTTGGCTTGATGCGAGTGCTAACCAAAGCCTAAGTGTGAAATTGTCTACGTAATAATAAATACTTACATATGTGTATAGCACTATAGTACGTCTTAATGAGTTCGTTTACTACAATATATTATGAGCGATGCGACGATCTCCAAAACACTTACGCGACTTTACTTTATTTCCTTTTGATGGTATTAAAATTCGGTGTAGTTTGTCAATTCTGCTAGTAATTTTCTCAATCGACTCCGAGTTTGAACACTCTTCTTATGCTTTTGCATCGCGTATATTGCTTCATAATCTATTGTTTTGAAGTCTTCCATTCGATGGGAGTACTACTTTATCTTGTCACCTTGGAACGTGCCGTCTTTTGGCACTTACCTTTGAAACATGATTGACTAACGTCTCATTCTTCTTCTCATTACTTCCTATGATTTTGAAGAATCATGCCGCTAAGGAGACATCCCTTTACTTAATGTAGCATTTGATCTTGTTTTGATATTGTGTTTTGTGTCGGCCATACTTAAGTAGGATGACTTATAATCATCTTATTGAAATGAATTAGGACGCTTCTTCATTTGAATAAGGAAATTATAAACCGCCGAACCATAAGTTCACAATTCTTCACTTACATAGATTGGGAAGCCCCTTTATGTAAGTGACGAATTGTGAATGAGTGGGCTTATGTGCATCCGACATAGCGTGCATTCGTCTGTACGAATCATTCTTTGGGCTATGAACTCCTTTCGACTTGTAATTTGTTATATGGATTTTTCTGAATGTGTATCGCCTGCCGCGAACTTGATAAGCTAATAGTAATGAACCACATACCGCTTCTAAGAATTGATGACTTGTTAAATTCTTCGTTCCAATGGCTTTTTCTTCGAGTCATGTATTTAATCCTTCCATTTACAGATTCTCACGACATTCAATTCGTTCGCTCATGTTCATTGCATATATTTGATGCTTTGACTATTATTCATTCAAATTTTGTTAGAAACCTCAACGAGGACCTGAGTATATCCTCATCTCTTCACAAGTAACCATATGGCGAATAAGGCGAATTGAGCACCGGGACGGCGCTCCCTTAAGGGGTAGATAATGTAACATTTCTGAATTTAAGATCAATATTTAAACCGAGCTCTAAATTCTATTTCTAACTTTTATGGAATTTATTATTTTTATTTTTAGCCGTTTTAACGAAAATCGTTGTTTTAGCTAGTTACGAATCGTGCCTTAAATATTTATCCATTTTAACTTTTGAGAAATCAATAATTCCATATTTTAGCTTTGAGAGCTTATTTATTTTTCATTTTAATACTGTTAGGAATTCACTTTACGTGACGAAATTTACGGAATTACCATTGTTTACCATATCACCACATACAGTGACTAGAATAGTCAATATAGGATTCTTATGTAATGTGTGGTGGTATAAATACCCATCCATGGCTTCCATGGAGGGGTTGAGGCTTTTGTATACTTTTACTTTTATTATATTTTACACACACTAGTTTCTCCCGCTACTCTCTCTCTCTAGAAATGGCTATCTCCATCTTTGAGTTACCAAGACCACCGAATTATAGATTCTTTGTTTCTTTTAATTGGTATCAAGAGACATGGCTACACACTCTTGTGTCGGGTTTATTTATGTCCGGTTGTTCTCGATTTTTTCTCACAGATATGTCACAGTTTGTCACAGTTGTGTATTTGGGTTTGTTGTCTCATTTTGACAGCTTATTTTAAGCTTACTTCAGTTTTTCTTTCGTGGCTTATTTGGTCATAAAAAAGCCACAGCTGAAAGTCTTTTCTTTTGTATTTGTTGTTTGCTTGTTTAGGGTGTTCGTGGTGTACAACAACTTAATTCGTGCTTATTTTTAAGCAACTGTTCACGGGTTGGTCTTTTATGCTTAGTTGATTCATAAAGCTTGAATCGTTTTCTTGTTTAAAAGGTGTATAGCTCAAATGAAAAAACATCTGGTTATTTTTTAAGATTATTATGTCTGGTTTTTAACTGATTTTGTAAGAAATTCGGATCTAAAATTTTATGAAAAAGAAGCAGGAAAACACAGATCTGAAAATTTTGGATCTGGGTTTTGTTTTTGTGGACCACTGAAAGTTACAGGTGAGTTATACGCATCTGTTGGGATTATACAGGCGAGTTATACATACTAACATGGGCGAATTATACGTAGCCATTAGGGCGAATTATACGTAGCCCTTGAGGCGAATTATACCACACCGTGGGCTATTTATACCACAAGCAAAACCCAGGCGAAGTATACACCATGACCTAGGCGAGTTATACACCATGACTGAGTCAACTCGGTAATTACCGAGTTGATCGAGTCGACTCACAGAGTCTGCCACCGAGTCAAAAGCCAAAAGAAAAAGACAGAAATGAGGAATGAGAAGACTCGACTGATTTAACCAATAACAACAACATCATCATCACAGCCCCATATCAAACAACAAATCCAACCAAATCTAAACTTAAAACCCTTCGTTACAAAATCTATAACCAACAAAACCAACAACACTAATCCTAAACCCATCATCACATCAATCCCTTCTCCATCCTCAACAAGACTTAATCAATACAAAACAAATATATAGATCTCAGATTTTTCTTTCGAGCCAATCAAAACCATCAAGATCTTTATAAGATCAAACATGCAAAAGAATATATCTTCATCAATCTGTATTGGGTTTAACCCTTTTCATATTCGAATTTAAAGAAAATGCTTATAACAATTAGGTTGTAGCATTTTTCTTTGTTTCGTTGCAAGATACTCAAAACAAAAACCAACTCGTGAATATCCAAAGTTAAAAGAATGAATTATAACAAAAATGTTATATTCAACCTTTGTTTCGATTGAATGATGAACATACAAGAAATAAAAACCTACCCGAGACCTTAGTTTTTATCAAGATCTTGAAGCTTACATAATCTTTGTTCGAAACCCAAATGAAGGAGTTGACTATTGCATTTGTATGTAAAGAACAAGTGTACTAAGGTTGGATGTATGATTGCGTTTGTGTTATATATGAAATTGGATGATTGTTGTTTGATGACTGAGAGTAGATGAAGTATGTGTCTGATGGGGGCGGAGGATTTGTGAGGAGTGATTAGGGTTGCGTTAATTGTGAGAAATATTAGGGCACGCATCTCTTTTATATCCTATCTTGTTAGGCTTGATAATGGACTCTTGTTGGTCTGAATTATGATACTTGAATTTGTGTATCTATTTATTTTGGGCTGACATGAGATTCGGTTGAGTAATGGGACATGATTAGAGGAGAAAACGTGGAAGAATATGATGAAGATTGGGCTTTGTGTTTAAAAATTCATGGGCCGATTACTTTTATTGTGATAGAACAGGTTATATTATTTCAAATGGGCTGGTTATAACTTAATTGATTGGAATAGGCCGTGTTTAACTTGGTGTTGGGCTGAGTTAGGATTTGATGGGCTGAATTTATAATGGACCCGGGTACAACAATTTGTGTTAATTATTTCGTATTGACACTAAAATTGGCTAAATGATTCACTTGGGATGATTTTTCCCATATTTAGTTGTTAATAGTTACATTTGAGCTTATTTATTGTAGTCTTATCTTCTTAACCAAAAGTTTATACAAATTGGTGTATAAATTGGTTAACTTGGATTATGTATTTAAGATTAAATGGTTATTGGGTGTATTCGAGGACAAAGTGTCAATGAGATGAGACCGGGATCGATCATTATAAAGAACCATGGAACTTAATTTGTAATGGCTAGATTTGGAATTAACTTTTTCTAAGTGTCTACGAAGTTGATCGGGTATCACTTATTTGTGATTGAAGTTTGATTTCATGAAGGCGTGTACTTATTTTTTCTTGAAGTTAGGGTGGTTGGATGCATGACTTTCAATGATAACTTGCTAGAGCTTAAGATTTAAGATGAAGACTTGGTTTATCTAGTTACCAGTAGTCGGGGTGGATGGTTGATGACCTGGATAACTATCACTTAAAGGAGATACGTTGTAGTTCTCAGTGTTTGATTCGTCAATAATATATATATATATATATATATATATATATATATATATATAATATAAGCAAACACTCAACCAATTATAAAAAAGATAAAAATGCTTAACTGTTAAGCAGTTTGAGCTCAAATAAGCTGATGGAAAATGGAACAGACAAGTTGGGCACTAAACCTAATAAGCAAATGCAAACAAAGATAAGCAAGGTAAATAAGCTAGAACAGGCCTAGACAAATCTAATAAGCTAAACTAACCCTAAATAAGCAAATTAAACAAGCAATTAAGCTAAATTTAAGCAAGAGAAACTCAGCAGTTCTAACTTAAAGTTAGTACTGCTAGCTTTGAGAAAACACAATGAAATAGGTACTAAGTAAATAAGCTAAAACAGATATTTAACTATCCCTAATAAGCACTCAGACATAAGAATAAGCAACTAGAATAAACTAGAATGGCAAATAAGCAAATAAAACTAAAAACGGCTAAACTCTTGAAATTACTTTGAAAAGGCTAATAAACTTAAATAAGCTCTACTAAAGACAGTAACGAAAATGGGCTCAATCTATCTGCTAGAAAAGCTAAGCAAATTCTTAATAAGCAGAAACAAATAGCTAATAAGCAAAAATGAACTAACATATTAACTACCAGTACTAACTGGAGTTAGTACTGTTAGTTGAAAATCCCAAAAGAGAAACTATAGCATACTAACTATGTGAGTTAGTACTGGCATGTTTCCGAACACCCTTTAAGAGTTTTCAAAAGTCATTCTTTTATAAATTTCAAGCTGAATTGATCTAGAATTGTCAAAACGGGATTATCAGAATGAAACAAAGTAAGACACTTATACGCAGATTTCAATCAATAATAAGCACTTAAATAAGCTAAATCAATCTAACAGTATTAACTAAACATACTACCAGTACTAACTAAGAGAGTGACACAAATCATTTTTTAAACTAAAGTCTAAACAGGATAAGCACTAAACATCATAACAAAGCATAAACATAAACAATAAATAAGTACTAATAAGCAGATCTACAGTAAATAAGAGAAAGTCGAGAAAGAGAGACTTACAACACCCTTGCTTAAACAGGGCTACTCAAGCTTTTACAAGCTAATCTACAAGCTCTAGCTTGTCAAAAACAAGCTAGTAGTGTCCATAAGCCCATCCATTTCTGGCTTATCATCCATAAATATAAGCTGTGGTATTTTTTTTGGTGATTTTTTTTCTTGATTTTTTCTTAACTAATTAACTTTTTAAGTTTACTTAATTAAAGCAGCTTATAAATAAGCTGTATTGAGAGCTTTTTGAACACAAAACAACACAATTAAGAAGCTTAACAACTTGAAATTAGTAAATTGACTTAAAACCTCAAATTTGCATTAAAAATTGAAAGTCTTACAAAGCTGAAAGGTTAAAAGCTGTAAATGACTTTAAAACAAAAATAAGCTAAAGTATATTAAAAAATTAAGCTAAGATTTTTAATAAAATCCTTAAAGGCTTACAAGAGGTACTATTATAGCCGAAATCGTCGAAGCTTGGTCTTCTCACCCGTGCTTCTTTTGTGAACTTCACAATGTGTTTTTTGTTTTGTGTATGAGGGACTTGAAAAAGTAATCTCAGCCATTGCAAACTTCTTTGTGCTTCTTTTTTGAGTCAATCTAGCATCGAAATTACTTTAAAAAATGGTGAAGGATTGCCAACATGTCAAAGTATAAATGGGGAGTGGTGATAGTGGAGGTGGAGGAACTGTTTTATCCAGGTGTTTGAAGGTTTTATGCAGGGTAAAAGAAGGTGAAGGGAACCCGTGAGCTTGTATTGGGTTTAAGTGGACGTAAAATTAGTTTTGGATAAGTTGGCAGCTTTGGCCCATCATCCATATACTTCACTGCAGACAATTTCTCTTTGAGAATAATACAGTTTGAAGTTTGGCAAATTGCCCTTCAACCAATACATACAAATTTGCAGAAATTCGCCCATTATGAGTACAACTTCAGGGGTCTTGCAGCATCGACCCTAAAGTTAATACCTTCACCTAATTTGCAAGATCAGCCCTTGTCTTTTTATTCTGTAATAATTAGGACGTTCAAGGTTGATCTTTGTTTGATAACTTTCAATCCCGAGCTGTAAGTCTCCCACACGAAATCTGATCACCAGGTTTCTTATCCACATGTTGACTTTTTGACCTTGACTTTTTACTTTTTAGCTCTTTTCGAATCCGTGCTCGGTTTTGTCCGATTTGACTCCTTTTTTCGTCCTTTTGTCGATATCCGATACCTGCACAGTACACAAAGCAAAACAAACATATTTTGGGTATTTTTTTGTCTGTTTTTGGTCATTTAGGCTCGTTTTATTAGGTATAAAATATGTGTAATTAAGCACATATTAAATCCCCCATACTAAGATATTATCGTGTCCTCACGCAATGTTATGAAGTAAACATTCACGAAAACTAAGAATCTCGATCCCCCTCGACTAATAACCTCGAAAAGTAGCTAAGTGTTTGTCAAGGGGAACTAAAGAATCAATAGCTTTGACAAGTCCCGTTTTCACCATTTTTTATATGCACGCTAACTATCCCTAATATTTTTGGATTCTTCTCTTTTTTTTCTTAACTACCTGTTTGACTTCCTTTATTATATCAACACTGGGATCATAGGATGAGAAGCGCCCATAGAATAATCTAC